>BQNB010049245.1:0-23624 GCA_026074375.1 Tanacetum coccineum
AACGATGACACAAAACGTTCGCAAAACGTAAAATAACAAACGATAGCTAAATCCGTAAAAACGGATTTTGTGAATCTGGCGCGCTGGGCACGCGCCACTCGCGGTATCCGTTTTTACGGATTTAGTTTTGTCGGCTTTCCTCTTACCCGAGACATGTGGAAACTTCAATAAAGGTATGTATATGATATTTGAGCATTTGAGAACACTCCAAATGAGGTTTAGACTTAGAGAGGAGTAAAAACGAATCCTCCTATTTTTCAACAAAACGTCAACTCAAATCTTTTATTAAACGCCTCTAGCCAAGGCCAACTTCTTTCTAAACCGAGTATGAAATCACTTTCAACATACCATCAAACGAAAGTATTCATTTGACCTTAATCCGGATTTACGTTGTTCCTAATCACGTAACGGGTTTTACTCCCTTATTGGTCAAACTAAGTCAAAGGTCACTTTGCGTAAACGCATCCTTTCCTGTTATAGGATATGCTTTACTTGAGATGCAAAGCACTTAGCTTGTTTGCATCAAGATGATTAGTTATCAAATCCATTGTTGATTATCATGGATTAAAGTCTAAATGACTAATTAAGTTTGTGGTATTTGGAGGTTAACCATGCTTTGAGTTTTTCTTACTTTCTCACTTATAAACGTTTTACAAACTCACATGTACAAGATGACTTACAAACTCCCACACTCCTTATACACAATCTTACAACACATCCTTCCTCATTATTTGTTCACCCTTCTTACCCAACAAATGATTTCATCCTTCACACACTCTAAACACTTCTTTCTTAAACTATCCCATAATCACATATGACCACTATTTTTTTTCTTATTGGCAATGTGATTATTAACCCAAATCAATCCTTTGATTTCATCCTAAACTTCATCATCTTCATCTTCAAACCTTCCTTCATATAAACCTTCTCCAAATAATACCCACATGCCAATTCACATTCCCTTACATGATGTACTCTCCTTGTACTTGTTGTACTTCTTGTTCCCTACATTTCTAACAAAGGTTCCTCCACATCCTATCAGAACATTCTCTACCATATATCTACTATTCACCTTCTTCCTCACAACATTTGAAACAAACACAACAAACACACTTTCTCTTCTACCCTTGATCAAGCCACCTCATCAATCCAAGATACCTCACTTTCTTCTCCACCCTTGGATTGAATTTAAATCTTAAACAAACATACTTCCACTCACAAACAAAACATCTCACTCACCAAACAAACACACCTCTCTTATCACCCTTGATCTTGCTACTTCACCTATCCAACTTACCTCTCCTCTTTGCATCCTCACCCTCCATTTTAAACTAAAATCAAGAGGCTTTTTTCCATCACATCATGCCAACTCATGACAACTTATTCACAACCTATTCTCTCTTATACAACATGTGCTTAATGAATTTGAAATTCAAATTTCAAATCTCCCCCTCCCCTTTTCTCTCTAAGTTAATAATATTCCAAGAATAATATCTTGTACCCTAACTAGCTTCTTTAAACCTTTCGTTGGATCCCAACTAATCTACTTACACTTTGAGGAATACCCAAAATACCCTTTTCTGATAATTATTTTCTCTCTTTACAATATCGGATAAGTTAAAGGCTTTTAATACTTCACAAATGTTTTTATCAAATGGCTATTTAAGTTGGTTGACCTTGAGTGTAAGAATGATTGAAAGGTCATAGCGAGAAGTATAATTGGGGGTTTAATAAGCATGGGTATTTAAAATGCCAAAGTCCTAAAGAAAACAATTTCAGGAATCTGGCGCGCTGGCCACTCGCTGACGTGTGGGCAGCACGCCAGACGCGAAATGTTTTTACAACATTTAAGATCTTTGGACTATAAATACCCACCCTTGGCCTTTGTATTCCTCATCTCTCGCAAATATTATTTCCTCCCTTTTCTCTTCTCTAACCTTCTAAGTCTAACATTAAGTTTTCCAAACTTCTCATCTATCATTCTATTGAAGTGAACACATCTTCGCAAAAGAGCCACACAAGTACCTGATCTATACTTGTGTGTTTTGTCAAGGGTATTCTTTCTCATACCCTTTCTTTATAATCGAGTCTCTAGGCTAGGTTAGGACTTGGTTCATCCATCTATCTTTTTATTTAATCGAGTTGTAAGGGAAGTCTTGTATCTGTGGGATCAAGCCTAGATCATTGGGGATCTAGTTGGGGTTTGGTAAGCTTCCAAGGGGAAGTCTTAATTGGTTAAAGGTTAAGTCGAATCATGGGTTCTTAGGGGTGGATTCCAAGGGTGGAATACCGTAGGTAGTAAATCTTCTTTGTGAGTGTTGATCTTTATGCATATCGGTGGAGTTAATTGTAATACAATTTATAGTCAACCATAAGGATTTTACTAGTATAGTATTGGAGTCGTGGATTCCCAACTGCATGTACAGAAGGACTAAACCCCCTTCCCGAACCAGTATATATCGTGGTGTCTCTCTTTCTCTCTTTTTATGTATCTACTTATTGTTCTTACCACAAAGTAGATTAGCACACCACTCGGCTCTTTCGAGACTTGAAGTTTTATAAACTTCAAAGAAGTCAAGAAAACCATATTCACCCCCCTCTACGGTTCTACATATACTTTTGCATTTCAATAACTTAAACAAATCTTAAAATCATGAAATTAGCAAAACTCAAATATAAACTGCCCATTAAATCTAGGGAACGACCTCTGATTTACTCATCCTACATTAATCACGGCCAAGTACACTGCCCATTAGTGAATTTGTAGATCTTAGGCAGACGATTCATTATAAATATAAGACTAGATCTAAATGCATCACTAAGATATTTATACGAGTAATATTTTTTATAAAAGAGGAATACTTTAGTGATAGTATTTCTAGAAATTTAGAGATTTATTAAATCTTATATACTACTTAATAGTATTTTAGCTCTATAAGTCAAGCTTACGTGCCATGAGTTTTTGCAGATCATGAGTACAATTTCGCACGTGCTTTGGTATGTTCATGTAAAGCTGAAACATGTGCTTTACAAGGGAACAGTTAACAATAGTTAACACTTGTTAAACAACAAGATCAAGTTAATGTGTTCAAGCCACAGGTCCTTAACAGGACAAGAAAGGGTTAGTTCGACTTAAAGTTAAGCAATGAAAATGAGAACACGAGAATTTAATATTGATTTCCTAAATAAAAAGTACAAGCATGACATGAATAATAGATCCGGTGTAATCTGTGGGGAATTCCTAGTATCGCAAATATTAAGTGAGGGGTGCCAGCCTTAGAAATACACAAAGTCAAATAAGAATGTAACGGTCATCTTATTAGTGTCAGTCTACGTGATAGGAACTTTGTATTAGGATAGTCGGGTACAGGCTTGGACATTAAGCTAATATTGTCCATGTATCAGGACAAAAGCCCAACCAAAGCCAAGCCTGACCCATCTTGGTTAAACCTAGGCGTCCCTTATGGTAATACCTATATAAGGAACCCTCTCCTCATGTGGAGAGGGTGTTGGTTTCATTTGTTTTATGCAAGTATTCCTTCCACCTCATTTTCTCTCTTCCTCTATCTCTCTTTAACTTTCTCTCTCTACATTCTTATGTGTTTTAGCTTATATAGATTTTATTATATAAGGTCCTACATGTGGTATCAATCACCTCGGGAGGATTTGATTGTGTGTTTTGTGGTTCAAACAAGCTTTTTGTGACGAAACTAATTGGTGTGTTTGGTTCGTGTATTTTAAACTTAAAAACCTCACTTTTTCTAGATCATTAGTGTTACAAGTTAGCTTTCTATTATAGCTTATTTAGTTATTAAGTAGTTTAAATAAAAAAGGTTTACCCTTTTACGTCAAAAAGCTTATTTTGTGTCTTATTGTAAGTTCGAAGGCTTTAACAAGAAAAATCAATAAAAACGTTTATATTTTGCTTAAATCGTTTCAAGTTCTTTACAATATAGCTTATAAGTGTTCTATAATCGTTTCTACATAAGAAAGTTCAAAACTTGACGTGTGCAATTCATGTTTAAGTGACTTTTTGTGGAATAAGCTAAACCTAAAAAGCTTCAAAAATTGTTTAAAACCTGCAAAAATGCCTAAAGCTGCAAAAATGGACTAACCAACAGATTCCAATAACCTAGTTTAGTGACTTTGCTTCTGCAACTTCGGATAATCCTGCGGTTTTGAACAAGAACATGCGAGAACTAAAAGCAGCGATTTTTAAACCCTAATTTTGCGAAAATGACCTGCGACTTTACTTTTCAGGTTTTGGTTTAAAAAAATCTGCAACTTTGATCCTGCGTATTTGGTTACTTCATCCTGCGAAAACAAACCTATGGTTTTAAAACAAAAAACCAGCGTAAATTGAAACTAGCAAAAATGGTAAACAAACGGTTTTGAATAAACTTGTGTGAATGATTTTAGCGACTTTGGGTTATACTGAGTCAAGAACGGGTAAACACGTCCTTTACCGAGTTAGAATAAGGGTTTCTTATTTAGTTTTTAGCCCTAGCACCGTTTTAATCCAGGTAAAACTAAAGTGCAAAGTTCGTTGCATCGTTAGTCCTTTGTTAGTTAAAGATAACAATTGTTAGTCATTTACCGTTAAACCTCATCGATTAAATCAAGTTAGCATTAGTCCTTGGCAGTTTAATTCATTAACGATAGTTAAGTTAATAACTTAAAACCTTTAAAGTCACAATCATTTCACGGTTAGTCCTTGTTTAACGATATTTGCAACAATCATTATTCTGGATTTAACTTACAACAACAACACCACCAAAACAAACCACACAACAATCTTATATTCTTAAGATCCGTAATCCTTTCACAACAATCTTCAAAATGTCTACAAGTGCAACACATAATGCAATTATGGAAGCTTGTGGCAAAGATAGTACACCAATGCTCATTGTTGGAAGTTACATTCAGTGGAAATCCCGAATCAGAAGATACATTGCTACAAGACCAAATCATGATCTCATTAATCATTGTATTGATAATGGTCCATATGAGTTTCAGATGATGGATCATCCTGCTAAAGAAGCTACTGAAATTCATCCAACACAACCTACAAGACGTGGTCTAGAGACATATTCATCTGTCAGTCCAGAGAAATGACAGCTTATTGATACCGAAGCTAAAGCAGTTCACATCATACTTACTGGGATTGATAATGATATTTACTCAATAGTGGAATCTTGTGATAATGCAAAAGAGATATGGCTTGCAATTGAACGTTTAATGCAAGGTAAGAATACTAACAAGCAAGATGTTGAAACAAAATTGTTCTGGGAATTTGGGAAATTCACATCACAGGACGGTGAATCACTTGAGTCTTACTACTTCATATTTTACAAGAAAATAAATGAATTGGTTAGAAACAAATGCGAGGTCTCTAATCATCAAGTGAATGTTCAGTTTCTACTTCAACTTTAACCAGAATGGCAAAGATTTATGACAATTGTTAAACAAGGACAAGATCTAAAGACTGTTTCATACCACAAACTCTTTGACATCCTCAAACAACATCAGAATGAATTGAACGAAATTCAAGCTAAAAGATTTACAAGGAATGCAAATCCTCTTGCACTTGTTGCTACTACACAACAACAACCAAATTACTATCCTCCACCAAAACCAATCATAATCCTTCACCATCAACAACACGATCATAAGCTGCTACCTGATGCAAAGAAAAAGAGATTACAAGAGCTCATTCTCCACCTCCTGAGTTAAAGCATAAAGTTGTCAGTGATGACAAAGACACCTCAAGGGATACGGAAATTGCAAAACTCGTGACTTTAATCTCAACATCCTTCAAGAAATCTACAAACCTACCAACAACAATCTCAGAACATCATCAAACACTGGGAACAAGAATGTTAATAATACTCTAAGAACATTTGGGTATGCAAGACAGACTGGGCAGTATGAGAATCAGAGGGCTATGTAAACAAGAGGAAGCAAGGATTCAGTTGAGTACAAAACAACATGATTGGATACTTGATTCAGATGAGGAGCCAATTGATCATGAATTGGAAGCACATTATATGTACATGGCTAAGATTCAAGAGGTGATTCCAGCTGCAAATGAAGGCACTAGACCAGTCTTTGACAAAGAGCCATTGGAACAGGTACACACCAATGATGAATATAATATGTTTGCCATAGAAAATGAACATCTTGAGCAACCTACATCTATTAATAACACATATATGATGGAACAGTGTGATAGTAATACCACACCTGATTCATCAGATATGAGTAATAATGGAGGAGAGGCTGACCAGGATGAACAAAAGTTTCAAGAAGAACGTGCTTTGATTGCTTCTTTAATTGAACAAATGAAACTTATAATTAATGAAAGCAAGAAAATAAATAAATGTTAAGAATCATCAAACAAAGTTTTACAAGAAGCAAACACGTCCTTAGGAAATGAGCTTGAGAGGTATCAAAATATGAAATGTGTGAAAGATGTTGAATTTGAATGTGCAAAAGCTTATGGTTTACTAGAAGAACAGAGAATTAAATCTGAAAAGTCATTTGATGCTTATACACTAAAAATACATGACTTGAATCAAAAGCTTTCAAAAATGGAAAAACAAGCTTCTGCACATCAAACCACTATTTCTACACTTTCATCTGAGAAAGAGGAATTAAAACAGTTTTACAAAACACGAGAAGATAATGAGATTGAAAAAGTCATCAATTTGAAAAAACATGTCAATGTTTTGAATGATATTGTTTATAAAACCGATCAGTCTGTTCAAACGATGAATATGCTCAATTCTAAATGTACAACATCTTTTGTAAAACCTCGGTACCTCAAGAAAGCTCAAAGTGTGAAAAATGGTTATTCCTGATTCTGACAAAACAATTCGTCTTGCCGAAGAAAGTCGATCCAAAACAGATAAAACGGTCAAACATTATGATTACACAACGTTGAATAATATTTACAAACCGTTTGTACCACAAAAAGAAAAGTCAGCCGAACAAGTGTATTTTTCAAATAATTTTATACCAAATGATCCTCCTGTAAAGGAAGTTATTCCAGAAAAAGTTTTTGAAATACAACATGTTAAGTTAGCAAAACATTTGGATGAAACATTAAAGTTTAATAAAGTCACTAAAAGCATGCAAGCATTTTCTTTGGTTCAACAAAGTGTTGCAAATCTTAATGATATGTTTGAAAAAGAGTTATTAAGGATTAAAAGCGATTGGATGAATCGAAACTCTCACAATGAACTAAAAAAATGCTATAGAACAACTTTACGTTCCAATAATTAGCTACGCTTCTGAAAATGTGGTAAATTTTGAAACAACTCTCAAAGAAGAAGTGGTTGAGGATTTGAGATACTTTAACTCTCTTGAAAAGGAAGTTGAGTCTCTTAAGTCACAACTACAAAGACAAAAAATTGAGTTTTCAAAATCGACCGATCGACTTTTGGAGGAATATTTCTCTAAAGATTTAATGTGTGCTATTCTTCGTTCTTTTGCTGATATTGATGAATGCACAGAATTGCAATGTTTGTATTTAGAGAAATGTCAAGAATGTGAAAGTCTTGAAATTGAGCTCAACAAGAGTAAAACACAACAAACAGACAAACGTTTTGCAAATCTAGAACAACACTGTATTAATCTTGAACTTGCTTTGCAACATGAAAAGGAAAAGAATGTTTGTGAAAACTCTTGGGTAAAGCAGTCTTTGATATCAGGGGATACGGAAAAAGCTTTGAAAGATAAAAATGATTCCCTGATTGCTGAACTCAACCGTAAAACACTTGAATCACATGATTTGAGAGCTCAATTACAAGACAAGATAATTGCTTACGCTGAATTGCGTGAAAGAATGAATCAGTCAAAAGGAAAGTCTGTGGAAACTAAGTAGAAAAACCATCATTTGTTCGTCAACCAAACGCTTTAAAAACTAAAAAATCATCAATTCTGGGTAGACAGACTCCATTTGTAAATTTAATTGCTTTTTCAACTCCAATGTCAAGGTCGGTTCCAAAAACTAATAAGAAATGTGACTTTTCAAAACTAGTCACTTCACAGATTTTACCTGAAAAAGGAAAAGAAAACAAAGTTCAGAGGAAAACTGATGACATCAAATAATGTCTATTTTATAGCATCATTTATCCCATGTAATTAACCCATTTTGTATAATTATTGCAAAGAATTGTTACTTAATCATTTATATTTAAGAATTGCAGTAATTATGGAGTACTTGGTGAATATTAGCAAAAGGCGCGCATTCTGGAGCTTAAACGAAGATATTTTGAAGATTAATGATTCTGACTACCAATACGCCGTATCCATCAAGGAAGATACGACGTATCCGTGCCTGCACTCACCAAAGACCACAAAGGAAAGAAGATCAATACGCCGTATCCAGAGAAGACCAATACGCCGTATTGGATATATGGCATGTGAATATTCTGGAAGATATCAAACGTGGTCCCTACTCCAAGAAACTCCAATACGCCGTATCCAACCCATTGGATACGCCGTATCGAACCGACTTCCAGACCCTATAAATACAAAACTCAAAAATGAGTTTTAAGTGTGCTAAATCATATTCTCGATACCTAAACCACAAAAGTCGATTTTCAGAGGAGAAAAAGAGCAGAAGAGGTCTTGCAACGCATTCCAATCCATAGAAGACAATGTGTAATTTCTTATACTTTTGTAATCGTTCAGTTTTTGGTATCATTCGTTAACTCGATTAGTTTACCTTGGCTAAAACAATTACTCTTGTATTAATTATGATGTTTGAAGGTATTAGCCATTATTATGAAGATCTGAATGTTTGGTTTTGTTTATATCTCGATTGCTTAATTTATCGTTGTATGCTTGTTTATGTTTATCAATTTATACTTGTTTACATGCTTTTGTATGCGACCTATCATTCAACTGGATCTAGTGATACGGACCAAGTAATCTAGATGCCGGGATAGCTCTCCATATAGTGATTTATACATCTAGAATCATAGGATCACAAATATTGTCCTTTAAAATCGTGCTTAAATTATGCTCAAATTTAATTTTTTTCAAGCATACTTTTGTGAAATTACTTGATACATAACCCGCACACAATAACCCTTGTTAGATATTATGAGGATTTAACCTATCCGTTTCCAAATGTTTACCCAAATTCCACAAAAATATGAGTGTGCCGGTGATGTTGTGGACTTTAGAACTTGGCTTGGTATATCTATTCGAGACCGCAATAATGAAAACTATGGATTTGGAGGGAGTAACTTATTTAAATTGGTAAATTTTAGGATTACACCCAAATCGCCTTTACATGTTGCTTATTAACTAACTACACTGGTTAGTTAACCCCCGTATAAACCCTTTGTTTACTCTCATTTTAAGAGTAAGATACCCCTAGAACAACCCGTAGAGCCAATCCTTTAGGAACTACACCAATTATTTGTTTCGTTACACCTTTACACCTTAGCCTACCCTGTTAGATTAAGTTTATTTTACAGTTGCTAGTTGCTTAAAGTGTAAAGTTTGTATTTTCCGAGTCTTGTGTCTATTTTGGTACGGTTGGAAGAAATTTGCACATCGCAAATGGGAATGTATATTATAGTCAAAACTCATGTATTTTTACTACCATCACAATTAATGGTACGTCCGAAGAACGAAGAATTATCGAAGGAATTATCCGGAATTATTATGATCGTGAAGATGGTGAAACTACACCGAGTTTCGTAGTATAGTGTTAGCAAAAAAAAGAAAAAAAATCAAAAAAATTAGAAAAATCGCAACAAAAAAAGAGAAGGAAAGTTTGAAGATAATCGTTTCGCAACTACCGAAGGAATTACACGAAGGATCGATTATTCGTTGATACAAATCGACGATGTAGAGTATTGTATAAAGTGGAAGATATCGCCACTTGCCTTGTAAAGTATGTAAAGTATGGGATGATTGGGAAGTTGACCGTTACGGGAACGCCAACTTAGGTTGTTGTTTTTGATCTATGATCAAGACGTTGTAAATAGTTGTGTCTTTATCATGGTAACGGTCGGGAAAAAGTGTCTAGCAACTTGTATTTTAGACTTAATCTATTTGTTTCATAATTTTTATTTAACAACAATTTAATTCCCTTTCCTAATCATTAACCATGGGTTTTACGCGAATGAGGATGTGATCGAGCGTGCATGTCTATTCCGTCGTTACGGCCATGTATGCATGTCTCAGCTGCCTTGTTGGTTTATTACTATTGGTGAAAGTTAGAAGATTCCTACCCTATATCATTCTTCATCCTAACCGTTGGTTAAATTCGAATGAGGATGTGATCGAACACACATGTCTATTCTGTCGTTACGGCCATGTATGTGTGCTTCAGCTGCCTTGTTGGAGTGGTACTTTTGGTGAAAGATTGTAGAATGATCAACCCTAAGCCTTATCTTAAAAACCCATATTTACCTTTATAAACTTGTTACTCCTTAGCTTTAGCGGTAGAGATGTGTATCCTTGCCAAGCTTATGATAGAATACTCGTCATGACTGAGCAATTGAGCGAATTAGTTACATGTTACCACATAGATTAGTTGAGTGATTTGAGTGTTTTCATCTTCCTATTTCGTGAGGTGTTTGGTTGTGTACTTGTAAT
Source organism: Tanacetum coccineum (assembly GCA_026074375.1). NCBI lineage: Eukaryota > Viridiplantae > Streptophyta > Magnoliopsida > Asterales > Asteraceae > Tanacetum > Tanacetum coccineum. Next base: position 10,621 of record BQNB010049245.1, read on the forward strand.
AGATCAAATAAATGCTTTAACAAAAAATATCCTTAGGGATACATTTTTATAGACTTCTAAAGGCTACTTGAGGACAAGTAGGATTCAAGTGGGGGGATATTTGATGACATCAAATAACGTCTATTTTATAGCATCATTTATCCTATGTATTTAACCCATTTTGTATAATTATTGCAAAGAATTGTTACTTAATCGTTTATATTTGAGAATTGCAGTAATTATGGAGTACTTGGTGAAGTTATGCTAAAAGGCACGCATTTTGGAGCATAAACGAAGAGTTCGAGAAAGTCTACTGATCTGACAGAAAATACGCCGTATTATTCTAGACCTATACGACGTATCCAAGACTTGACGATCAAATACCATTGTCTGACTTGAGAAAACGTCCGTATCCACATCAACGATACGCTGTATATAATACTTTGGTCAATGATGAAGAATCAACTAGTTTTACCTCAATACGCTGTATCCATCAAGAAGATACGGCGTATCCGTGCCTACACTTCACAAGAAACCACGAAGACATAAAGACCAATACGCCGTATCTAGGAGACATCAATACGCCGTATTCACAATATAGTAATAAAATATTCTGGAAGATATCAAATGTGGTCCTTACTCTAAGAAATCCCTAATACGTCGTATCCCATATTGCTCGATACGGCGTATCGACGAGTTTCTATACTCTATAAATAGACGATCCTAAACTCAGTTTTAGTTATGAAAGTGAATCCCTAAACCACCAAGTCGACCAAGAGACGTATAAAGGAGCCTAAAAGGTCAGAAAAGAGTCTCAAGATCATAGGAAAACTCTTCTAATCTTTGCGCAACGGAATACGCGTTCGATTAAGGTTTCTTTATTTTAATCGTTCATATATCTTACAATGACTATTGGCTGATACCTTTAGGTATTAGCTATGTTTATAAGGATCTAATGTTTGGTTTATTTATCTTGACTGCTTAATTTATCGTTGATTGTTGTTTATGTTTATCAATTTATATTTGTTTATGTGCTTAAGTATGCGACCTATCATTCAACTGGGTCTAGTCCTACATATTTAATGCGCTGCAACTTTGGTGTTGTTTGGGCGTAGGCTAAGAGTCCGGGATAGCTCTCCATATTGCAATTTATATATCTAGAATCATAGGATCACAAATATTGACCTATCATTGCCTTTAGTTTAGTGAGCTTAGTTGAGCCATAAGGTGACCTTGGTATCAACGAGTACGTTCTTATTCCATTGGTAAGGACTAAGAGCCGTTAAGCAGTAAGTAGGTAAAGTCTCGATGAGCTAGGGTTTAGTAAGAGCACCATTATTAATCTCCTAAGATAGATTATAATCAACAAATGCTTACTTTATGCGGATGCGTCTAATTGTGACAGAATTAGCGTGTCTAGGTCTTAGGAAGAAGTACCGCCTAAGTCTAGGAATGATATGCCCTTCGAGATAAGTCAATCATTGCACTATTAAACAAACCTGTGTTTTATCAGATTATTCATGGTTGATACGTTTTCCTTACATTAGTTCTTGACCGCTTCTCTATCGTTTGTTTGTCTTCTTGTGTGTGTTTATTGCTTTACTTGTCATCAAAACCTTAGGTTAGATAACTAAACCTCGTGCCAGTCTCTCAGGCTGAAACCCCCTTTGCATTAGTTTTAGGTTTAACTTAGATAACTAAAATACTGATAGAATTAGGAATTAACGCTCTCGCTCTTAGTGATCGACACCCTACTTACCATGAAACTCCATCTGACCGGGTACACTGCCCGTTAAAGTGTTATTTTTAGGTATAGTCGGCATAAAATAAATAGTAAAACTTGATACATAAAATACCTACTCACAACGACACATCACTCTCGATCTCTCTAAGGTCCCTTTTTGATCTAAACATATCGGACAACTAGCCGGTCGAAATAATTAGGCGTCAACAGATGTTACCCCATGTACTTATTATTTAATTAACTATTACCTAATAAGGAATTATCATGTTTAGCTCAAACCATACATTCATAGATAGTGATTATACGTGTTTACTTTGAATAAGAACATTTTCTGCGAATTATGTCTTTCTAAAAATAATCTCGCACTAATTCTTCTTGATTTAACATGACACTCATGATAATGATTTTTAGGCAAAAAGTTTTGGCGACCAATATTTTTTGATTAAATGTTTTTTGTGATAATGATTTTACATGTGACGAGCAATAACATGTCGGACGACTAGCCGATGGAAGAATTAGGCGTCAATGGATGTTACCCCAAGTATTTATTCTTTGATTGACTATTACCTAATAAGAAATTACCGTGTTTAGCTGAAACCATACATTTGTAGATAGTGATTATACGTGTTTACTTTAAATAACAACACTTTTGACCATATTCAAAATTGAAATTAGTGAATCAGGGTCTTGATTGCCGTCTGCTAATTATGTCTTTCTTAAAAAACCCCAGCAACTAATTCTATTGATTAAACATGGCCAACTCAAGAAATTTTTTGCTTGCCCCTATTTAGTTGCGATATATGAATTAAGAAACATATCAAAATTAATGTAGGATCCGATCTTCTTTAAAGTCGCACTAAAAATATGATTTTATGTTGCTATAAAGGGTGGATTTTATGGGAACCATTATAGCTTACCCAAATTTCTATTAACATAACACGAATTAGACTTGATGCACGCGCTCACCACCTAGTCTTTCCAGAGTCACTTGTGTCTCTATACTATTTTCATTATCAGTGGCCCGACATTCTTAATAGTACTTCTATGCACCGTAAATCAAGTAAGAGCTCTCTCCACGTTAATTTGTTTAAAAAAGAGACTACCAACATGTTTTCATTAGGATGAATGCTTATCATGCTAAGTTTGAACGATAAGAAACAGGAAGCAGTTTTTTCAAGAGCTAACTTCATAAGCTTATAAAGTCTTTAAATGAGTTCTTATGTCGGCATTCATAAAGTTGCCACAATCATTTTGAATCACATTACCACATTACTAAGTGATAAAGTTTCCACATTTCTGTTATAGCGTGGCCTTCGTTACTTTTAAAATGTAGGCAATAAAAAAGGAATCATTATTAGATTCGTTACAAGATTGCAACGAACTGGTCCATGAATGGTAGATATTGTCCGCTTTGGTACCTCTGCCTCACGGTTGTGTTCATATAATGCACATACATTATACTATAATGCGTCCACCGATTAAAAAACTAGTTCTTGTACCTTTAATACCCACCATGTCCTCCATTCATGAATGATGCGAGACAAGCCATGTATCACATTACAATCTACCACGTCGTGTACGGGGAGTGAGAGATCATAAAAATAGTGTTCCCGACAATTATGCCCTAAACGTATGTTTATCTGTTGTGTTTGTCACATTCTAATTAGATGCGGCTTTTATGGATTCAATACACAGATGAGTGTATGATTTACAAGGTGTTTTTGAACAGGCAATTGGGAATTTGCATCGATGCATGCACACAAATAAAAGTTTAAACATGAAATAATCAGTTGATATTTAATTATGTGGCAATATATAAATCCAGAGTCACTTTAGATTTTATACCCCTCTGCTTCTTTTAATGATCTCTGTTTACTCATTGATGCTTTGAGATTTTATTCCATTTGCATTTTTCTGTCATGATTGACACATAACAAAGGGAACTTTTAACTTTGTTTTTTGAAAGTAATCTAATTAGTCAATGAATTTGGTTTTTAAATGAGGCATGACCAGCTGGTGTTTGGAACATGGTCTTATACATTCGTACATTTCAATCCTTCTTCTTTGTTACCCAATGCGGTGATTAGATCATTGCACATATTCACAAGTTACGTCATTGTTAAAATGTGACAGAATATCTTTGAGTGACTAATTTGAAGAGCATGATTTTATAAATTGGATTGTATCTGACATCAAAGAATTGAATTATTATGGTGTGGGTTTAGATGTTGATAATCTTATTCTGAACAATACTAATTTCTGCTTGATCAAATTGTCAGCGTATGAATTTTTCTTTTTCTTTTTTTGAAAGGCAACTTATTCACTTTCACTTACAGTTGACGAGTTATCTCAAAAACATTTAAGCTTTTTGAGAGGTTATTTTTGATATAAAATGAAGTTAAAGTTGGTATTATTTGAATGTTATGTGGTATGTACTAAATTACACATACCATTTACTTATTAAAACGAGCTAAAAGGACCAATAATGAACGAAAATGACATAAAAATGCATTGTATATGTGTATTTTGTGATTTGTGTCTTGCAGGTACAGATATTCAATAAAAAGGACAAAAACAAAGGCAAAGCAGACCAAACCGAGCACGAGAATGGAAAGAGCGCGAGAAAACGAGTCTAACGGTGCCCTCGGATCTTATTGGGCCAGCCTGTAAACCATTTATATGGGTCGGGCCAGCCCATATATTTACAAGCCCAACACTAAAAGAAAAAGGGGAGTAAGAGAAGCTGCGGCCCAAGTCTTTAAATGATAAGCCCAATTAAAAGTTTTATTCAGATATACATTTTGAGAACAAATATCAAAGTTAACAATGAATTGCATTTGTTGAGCAAATGTTACGCACGTGCCTCAAAATAAATCAAACTTGCTCACGTGCATGCGCTCTACTATGGAAATGACGAATAGAGACTGAGCACATGGCATGCAAATGTGTTATATCTTAAACTCTCATTTCAAATTTTGTAAAGAAGGAAATCATACGGACTAAAATTAAGCGTAAGAATGAAGCATCCTTCTTGGCCACGTGTTTCCATATGAACGGCTGGATCTATCATCCTTGGACCTCGATCCGTGTGAGACAAATCCCAAGGCAATGATTGGCTTCTGGATTGCTAAATGATTGGATGAAAATTACATTTTCTACCCTCCTTGGCTATAAAAGCCCACTCGTTACCCCTCATTTTGGGGGCTAGTCTTTTATTTTTTCTTAGTTTAGCTTTTAAGTTTTTAGTTTATTTCATAATTGTAGTAGCTTATTTCTAAAATTCGTGCTTATTATAACAAGCTTATCTTAAGAGCTTATTAAGATTTTGTAATAAAGATGGTTTGAGCTTATTGGTAATAATGGTTTGCTTATTTTTATAGCTTATTGGTTTGGTTTTTCTTTTGTGTGTTGGCTTAATAAATAAGCTGATTTCTCGTGCTTATTTTCTCAGCTTATTAGAACCAAAATTCCTTAGAAACTTTCAGATCATCTCTTAAAAGTTTTTTAAAGCTTTTTCGATCTAATCTCTTTAGTTTTCAAGGATTTTCGTTATAATAAGCTCAAATAAGCTCGGGTTTAGCTTATTTTTATTCTTCTATTGCTTTAGTGCTTTTAGAAGCTCTTATTATTTGATACAATAAGCTCCTAAATAGCTTATTTGATTTCACATGAGCTTATATTGCTAGATCTAGTTTATGTGTTTATTCGTGTAGTAATATAAGTCGTTTAAGTGCTTTTGGTTTGTTTAAACTCCTATTCGCTGTTTTAGTATTGTTTATTAGTGCTTATTTCGTGCTAGTATTGGCTTATTTAGTTTTAGATCTTAGATCTCGTTTAGATTAGTAAGACTTATGGTTTCGTGAGCTTAAATCTTAAAAACAAATTTAAAATAGCTTATTCACTTTTAAATTCTTCTCGCAAATGCTTACTCATTCAATTTAAGTTTGTAGTGCTTATTTAGGTTTGCTTATTTGATAACTTAGAGTTTGTTAAAAATGAGATTTTTGTATTTGGTTCTAAAACCTTAGAGAAAAGTTCTTAATTTTCGATTTAGAATCAAGCTTATAGCTAGTGTTTGATTAATTGGCTTAAAAGTAGATTATTCTCTCTTTGAAACTTGCTTATTTTAAACTGGATCTTAATTTGTTAGGCACGTTTGGTTTCTAGATCTTAATAGCTCGTCTGAGCTTGTGGTTTGGTTTGTAGAAATTCTTATTTGGGCCTCATTTGAGCTTTTGGTCCATATGTTGGTTTGGTTTACTTGAAATTGAATATGGGCTTCCATTGAGCTTTGTTTTGGGTTGTACGAATTCATATTAGACCTCACATAGTAATTGGGTTGAGTTTGGTGTGTTGAAATCTCATCTTGGGCTCGTGGTTTAGTAGTAACAGTTGATAGAAATTGCAATTTGCTAATTTGTTATAACTGTTTATCATAACAGTTTTGTTTATGATTTATGATTTTTTGGTACCGGTCATCTCATGAGGCGTGGAGCTTAAGGGTTTATTTAGCTAGACCGAATTTGATTATTTGCTTTAGCTAAATAAATCGGGTGGTATTCGTTTATTTGCGGCTCTTCAATTCGGTTCCATTTTCTATTCTTTTTCAATTAATTAGTGTAGCTTTAGTATAAAATGTTTTGCTTTGCTTATTTTATCATTATGCGTAGTGAGTAGTTAATTAGTGCTTGTTAAGTGATTTTGTGAATTGGGAGTTAAGTGTGGATTTAAAAAAAAAGTTAATTGATTAATAATCTTCGATTATTTAGATTTGTAGTTTGAATGTTTTAAAGGGCAAAATCCAAAAAAATAGTCAAACTACACATCTAGTAATTAATATATTTTTAAGAGGTTTTTATCAAAATAAACCAACGTTGTGAGATAATTATATTTTCTAAGGGAATTAATTCGTTGATAAACCTTAATCCACACTTAACGAACTTTTCACGTCACTTAGCAAGCATTTTCATCTTATAAATCTTTTTGATCATTTTAGCATAATTCTTGTAGCTTTATTGTTTAGTATTATTTTTATTATAATTTTCTTAGTTTTAAAAATAGTTTTAAAACCAAAAATCTTAAAAGATAATCAAGCATTTTCCTTCAAAACATTAACATGGATTTCAATTCATCTCTTGTCGGGATACGACATCCGAGAGATAAAATATTGTTTGTCCTCAAGCAATTTTTATATCAAACGGGATACTCTCTATACTATTACTATTTGGTATTATATATTATATATATTATATCGAATCAGTTTTTGGCGCCGCTGCCGGGGAGAGGTGTACGATTTACGCGAAGTGTTTGAAGTTAGTGCCTTGAAGATCCTTTCGTCTTGAAAGTTTATTTTCGTACTTATAAAAAAATATATAAAAACCAAAAATATTTTCCTTTTTCTATTTTATTTTATTTTCTTTCATTAAAATTTTAAAACACCAAAAATATTTTTATTTTTATTTTTATTATCTTTATAAAAATCTAAAAATATTCTTCTTTATCCTCTTATTACATTTAATTCTTATCTTCTTTTCCCTCTTATCCGTTTAATTCTTCGACATGTCTTCGTATAACCAACGTGAGTGTGTGGGGTGTGGACAACCATGTGATGGCTTTTATTGTTATCTATGTATGTGCCAGCAGTGTGGTGTTAATCTTATAAATGGAATTTGTTTAAATTGCACTTATGGAGATGGAAAGCCAGTCACTTGTTGCGGGTGTGAAGGCCCGTTAAACGGTGGATTTTGTTCATTTTGCGCTTCGAGAGCTGGAAATTCATTCGCTTATGATCCAAATCCGAATTCTTTCGATGATTCTCAAAATCTTTCCGACTACCCTCCACAACCCCAGTACCAGACGTATTCTTATGAGTTATGTGGGAACGATGCTCATTTTGGTTACGATTGTCCACCTCAAGTTCCGTTTGTCTACAACCCGGACCCGTGTTTCAATCAAAACTATGATAATAATTTTCCACAAACTTCATCAAGTTTTCCACAACAATACCTTTGTTGTGAGAACTGCGGGGGTCCTCATGAGACTTTCCAGTGTCAACCGATGAACCAAAATTTCTATAATTCTTCCGGTTTTGACCAATTTCAACCCCCGCAGTATCCCGTCATTCATCATCCTCCTCAAGAAACGAGTAAGGAAATTTTGCAAGCCAGAGAAGACCTAATGAAATCTATTCAAACCTTTTTAAAGAAGTTTAATCGTATATCTTTTAGAGAAACGCCAAAGGTTTTATCGCTAGCTTGGGAGAAATTTTTTGAAATTCAGCATGCTCAACCAGAGGATATACAAGAATTGCTTCATAAACTTCTTAAAGATTTGCAAATTATAAGGGAGGAGCTGGCAGAATATATTAATTCTCCGAGTTGGAATCGTCCTGCCTTCTACGACGATGATGATGATGATGAGTACACTATTCAATATAGGGAATATTTAACTCTCTAAGTATGGGGGACGAGCATCTTAGCACTATTCCGAAAACGGAATCAGACGAAGTAACAAAGTCTAGTGTTGAGGACCTTGTCCCAATCCCAACTGAGTCCGAGGGTATTTCCAACGATACGTGTGATGTGCCTTTTTTGTGAAGTACTACATCCTCTGATGTTTTAAATGATCACTTTAAGATTTCTTTGATTTTAACAATGGATTGAACTTCAATGATGAACGATTACTTTGAGGACATCGATGTACGTTGAGGCATCACCTCCCGAAACTGAATCGTCAGTTTCAGAGGAGAGAAGGACTATATACTTCAAAGAAAATTTATAGAATATCATCTTCTTATTGCTTGTGATTCACCTTCGAGTGATGATTTCTCTCCCATTAGTATTTTTGAGGAAAAATCCGTGACTTTCTCTAACCCTCTTTTCGATTCAAATGATGATTTTACCTCTAGTAATGACGAGTCACTATCCGATGAGGACGTTCCGGAAGATAATGTTAAAATTTACTCGAACCCTCTTTTCGAATTCGATGACGAATATATCTCTAGTGACGTAAATCCTCTTTTTGATGAGGTGTTAGAGGACATCGAGTGCAAGGATTCTTATGATTCCAACCTTGATGAGTCGACTTTCCTAGTCACACCTCTTTCCGATTCTAATAAGGATGAGTATTTCATTCCTAGTGACGACATTGAGCTTTTACTTCACCATGATTCGTCTAAAAGCGTTGTTTCCATTCCCGAGGTGTTCACCGATGAACCGCTTCCCGAAGAGAATGAGGATTTATTTGATTTGGAATCTAAAGAGAATGATTGGAAGAAGATTTTGTACGATGCTCCAATTGATGATTTGATTACCGAGGACAAAGTTTTCGACCCCGGGATTCATGAGATAATTTTTTCTCCAACATATGGAAGTTTACCCTTTGAGGATCACCATTATTTTTCCTTCACATATGTTATCCGAACTTTTCTTCCTTATCCGATGAATTCCCTTTATCCCTTCTGCATTTTCATTTTCTTTCTCTAAAGCCAGTGGCTTATGAAATGTCTAGTGGAAGTTGCTCTTCCACTCTGTTTCGATCCTCATTATCACGATATATAGAGGTTAGTCAAGCTAGAGACTCCACAAAAACAAAGCGCTTCGTGGGTGGAACACCCATGCTTGATCCTTAGTTAGTAGTATATTAGTATCATATCATTAATAATGTGATGTGAGGAGGCTGCCTCTACCCTTTCTCGTGTTTCGTGTCTTGTGATTTTTGTCCAGGATTGCCCAGATTATGAAGACTCTCGTGCTCGGTGTTTTGTCCATCGTTCACTCGATCTTCGATCCTTAGCATGCTTATATATGGGAATCCGATATCCTAGATCTTATCGACTAACGTTTATCTTTTAGCATAATTAATAAACGGCTTTAGATTTGCGTAGAGACCCCTTAATATTTGGATTATGCCTTGACATTAGTATGGGGGTGACAGTCTCACATTGAGGACAATGTGTAGTTCTAGTATGGGGGTATCTGTCGATTTGATCGTACCTGCAGTCGTTGTCTTCACGTAATCCCGTTTTTACCACCAAAATTTTAAAAAAATATTGTGATTTTATGCAAAAATTAATTTTTTTTAAAGTGTTTTGTCACAATGTTTGACTTTCTTGCTGGGTAGAATAAGAATAAATTTTGATCCGATCGAGCATGTTGCGCTCTAGCTTGTCCCTTAACCGTTATAAACTTTAGCTTTTGCTAGTCTTTTATACAAGAAGCTTTAAAACGCGAATTTTAGCTTATACAAGCCAAGATTTTGCAAGTTTCCATAATTGACTTTAAATATGCAAAACTAGTTTATTTGACTAAGCATTCGCGGATTTCTTTCTTAGAGATTTTAAATTGCGAAGAACGAGAAATGATAGTGTTAATTATAAGTTTAGATGCTAAACATGGAATAGTTGGATTTCTTTAAGGCTCATAAGTATTAATTGTGGCTTTTTCTCCATTAATCTTGTTTCCTTTTATATAAATAATGTTTAATAAATAAGGTTGTCCGGTTCAACTTAATTTTTAGTGACTTTCCACTAGCTTGAAAGACGATGTAATCAAGATAGGTACACATCGGGATTCGAAATTTTGGCATACTATATGTATCACATGAATAATTGCTTTACTTATGCCTTAAAGAGCCTTAGGGTATATGGCGTAAGTAGAGTTATTAATAAAATTATTTGTGCCTTAAAGAGCCTTAGGGTATATGGCATGAATAATATTAATGAATAATGTTTTATTTGTACCTTAAAGAGCCTTAGGGTATATGGTATGAATAAAATTTATTACTTGATTTATGTCTTAAAGAGCCTTAGGGTATATGACATAAGTTAAGTCAAGTAGCCTAATAAAAGCCAAATTTCGGTCACCTCGATGTGGACCTCATCGGTTTTCAAGGATAGGGATAGAAGCTAATTTTTATCTTTAACCGTCCCGCTTTATTTTCGGATTTAATAAATATCGAAACAAGTCTTAAAGAGCCTTCGGGTATATGACAAAAATAAAATCTTGAGATACAAATTTAGGAATAAGGGAGGAAAAGTAATACACAATTAGTATTTATGAGTAGTGTTAGCATCATGACTTGTATTTGACAATGATCTCGTTTTTGAGCTTGGTTTGGGACAAGTGAAAAGTCGGGGACGATGAATTTATCTTTTTGAGCATTTTAGGATTAAAGTGTTTCTTATTCCGTGACCCTTAAAGTTATGAAAATAACGAAAGTCCATACATTCTAGTTAGTTGCTTAAAAAGAAAAAGTACAAAAAATGAAAAAAAGGTAAAATACAAAAATATGTGTGGTAATAAGTGTAGATTTATAAAAATGGTCAAAACGGGGCTTTTCAAAATTAGTGATTCTTTAATTCCCCTTGATGAACACTTAGCTACTTTTCGAGGTAATTAGTCGAGGGGGATTGAGATTCTTGGTTTTCTAAAGTGTTTACTTATGACATTGCGTGAGGACACGACAATAGTTTAGTATGGGGGATTTTGGTATGTGCTAAATTACACATACCTTTTACCTATTAAAACGAGCTAAAAGGACCAATAATGAACGAAAATGACATAAAAATGCATTGTATATGTGTATTTTGTGATTTGTGTCTTGCAGGTACGGATATTCAATAAAAAGGACAAAAACAAAGGCAAAGCAGACCAAACCGAGCACGGGAATGGAAAGAGCGCGAGAAAACGAGTCTAACGGTGCCCTCGGATCTCATTGGGCCAGCCTGTAAACCATTTATATGGGTCGGGCCAGCCCATATATTTACAAGCCCAACACTAAAAGAAAAAGGGGAGTAAGAGAAGCTGCGGCATAAGTCTTTAAATGATAAGCCGAATTAAAAGTTTTATTCAGATATACATTTTGAAAAAAAAACAAAGTTATCAATGAATTGCATTTGTTGAGCAAATGTTACGCACGTGCCTCAAAATATATCAAACTTGCTCACGTGCATGCGCACTACTATGGAAATGACGAATAGAGACTGAGCACGTGACATGCAAATGTGTATGCCTTATAACCAAATACCTCAAAAATTCCCCAAACTAAACCTTTGAAAAGTAGCAAAGATTTTTGTTGAGAGAGTTAAGGACTAACACTACTCATAAATACTAATTGTGTACTTACTTTTCCTCCCGCAAATCCTAGTTTTGTATCTCAAGATTTTATGTTAGCCTCAAAATATTAAGCCGAACAGGAAGTTCGCTCATTACGTGTACGAGTCTCGGTCATTTAATTAGTTAATGTTGTAATAGTATAATATCGAGAATCGGGCTCGATAGTTAATCTAATATTGTATATGTTTCGGGTTTAATCCCAAGCAAAACCCGAGCCCGGGTCCTAGTTAAATATCCCGCGCGTCATTTAACGCGACGGGTATATAAACTCTTTTCTATTTAGAAAAGAGTTAGTTGTTTCATTTCTAAATATTCTACTTTTCTATTTTCTCTCATCTCTCTCTCTCTCTCTCCTCTTTCTCTCTCTAAAGAAATCAACTCATCTCCTCATCTATTTTCTTGATCTAATTTCGTGTTTAAATATATGAAATGAAGTGTTACGGGATCCTACAATTGGCATCAGAGCAAAGGGTGGATTCGTGATTCATTTGTGGTTAATAAGCTCAAATTCGTGGCTTATTTTGTGAAAAAAATACCCACGGCTCAATTTTTTTTTGGGTCTAATGGTTTGTTAATCTTGATCTTCTCTTGTTCTACACATCAAAGAGGCTAGGTTGTATCAATTTCGTGTGTTATACAAGCTCCAAGTTCAAAAAATAAGCTTTAAAAGGTTGGTGTTCTTCGTGGAGAGTTGCTTCATTTGTGACGATCCAAGAAGAAATACATGTTATAGGAAGCTTAATCTTCATATATCTTCTTAGTATTGCATAGTTCTAGCTTATTTCGTGGTTAAAAAGTTCATATGGATTGATTTTGGCAAAATTTGTTCTAGTGTTCTTGGTGGAGGTTTGCATATTATATCATTGTTCTAGGTGGCGAGTTGACAGGTTAGGGGACAAGATCCTTGATTTAAGGAATAGTGTCACGGCGGTTTGACTTGGTCAAAGGCGAGTTGATTATTTAAATCAAATATTTAGCCGGCAGTTTGCTTAATTCATGGCGAGTTGGTAGATTAGATGGCGATTTGACAGGTTCACTGATTGACAGATTTTAAACTATATATATAATATAATAAAATATATATATTCTAAAAAACACAATCAATGAAACCGAGGAGTAGTATAGAATATCCCCGGGTCGTTTATCCCCAACGAGGCTGTGCTGGA
>BQNB010049245.1:28678-42137 GCA_026074375.1 Tanacetum coccineum
TGGGGTCACTGCTGTTAAGGCCTCAGCAGGTTGTGTTTGGAGACCTAAAATGACTGATTTAAACAATGTCTCCAAAGACAATAGTGGATCATGGATCTCAAAAAGAGTAAATTATATAGATCCACAAGGCAGACTCAAGTCAGTAGTGGCTTGGGTCCCCAAGAGACACTGACTCTCTTATTTTTGTGCATGGTAATCCACAACAAGCTTTAAAGAACAAAGGAATATTTGATAGTGGACGCTCCAGGCACATGACTAGGAACAAAGACTTCCTTACTAACTATCAAGAACTTGATGGAGGTTTTGTTGCCTTTGGTGGAAGTGCTAGAGGTGGTAAGATAACAGGAAAAGGAAAGATAAGAACAAATAATTTAGACTTTGAAGATGTGGTTTTTGTAAAAGAACTAAAGTTTAATCTTTTTTTTTTGTCTCACAAATGTGTGACAAGAAAAACAGTGTTCTTTTCACTAAAACTGAATGTCTTGTTTTGTCTCCTAATTTTAAGCTATTTGATGAAAGCCAAGTACTGCTTAGAGTTCCCAGGCAAAGCAATATGTACAGCTTTGATTTAAAGAATGTTGTTCCTTCTGGAGATTTAACTTGTTTGTTTGCAAAAGCCACAATTGATGAGTCTAAATTATGGCATAGGAGGCTGAGTCATGTGAATTCTAAAATAATGAATAAACTTGTGAAGGGAAACCTTGTAAGAGGTGTTCCTTTAAATATTTTTGAAAATGACCATACTTGTGTTGCTTGTCAGAAGGGAAAGCAACACAAAGCCTCCTGTAAGGCTAAACTTATGAGCTCTATCAGCCAACCCTTACAGATGTTGCATATGGACTTATTTGGTCCAACATCTGTTAGGAGTATCAACCATAAGACATATTACCTTGTAGTGACTGACGACTTTAGTAGGTTTAGTTGGGTTTTATTCTTAGCCTCTAAGGATGAGACAAGTGAGATTCTTAAGAGATTTATAACAAAAATAGAAAACCATTTAAACCATAAGGTTAAAGTAATTAGGTGTGATAATGGGACATAATTCAAAAATAGGGAAATGAATGAATTATGTGGATTAAAAGGGATAGAAAGGGAATTTAGTGTTGCCAGAACTCCACAACAAAATGGAGTTGTTGAGAGAAAGAATTGGACTCTAATTGAGGCAGCTAGGACTATGCTAGCAGACTTACTTCTACCTACTGTATTTTGGGGTGAAGCAGTTAATACTGCTTGTTATGTTCTGAATAGGGTTTTAGTGACCAAGTCTTATAACAAGACACCCTATGAACTTATAATTGGCAGACCACCAAGCATAAGTTTCATGAGACCTTTTGGATGTCCTGTTACTATCCTAAATACCCTAGACCCTTTAGGCAAATTTAATGGGAAGGCTGAAGAAGGGTTTTTAGTTAGGTACTCTGTAAATAGCAAAGCATTCTGGGTATTTAATTCTCAAACCAGAAAAGTTGAATAGAATCTGCATGTAAACTTTCTTGAAAATAAACCAAATGTTGCAGGACAGGGACCTAACTGGATTTTTGATATTAATTCCTTAACAAATTCTATGAATTATCAACCAGTTATTGCAAGAATCAAACTAACAAAAATGCAGGTCCACAAGAAGCTAATGGTAATACAGGTTTGAAGAAAAATTTTGATGCTGGACAATCTAAAGAAGAGAATGTGTCTACTCAATGATATATTGTGTTCCCATTATGGTCTTCTATCTCTTCAAGCTACAAGAGCTTAGATGAAAAGTATGAAGATGATATAGCTGATGATGCTGCTGGTGAAACTACTGTACAAAAACCAGCAAGTGAGAATGAACAAGCCTTGAAGAATGTTCTTGATAAGATGATGGATCAAGAGAAGGAGGCTACAGAGCAATCAAATGCTGTTAGAAAAGATTTTGAAGCATAATGTAATAGGCAGCTTCTTCAAGGGAAGACTACTAGAGCTAGCAGCACTAACAATTTTAATACTGTTAGCACACCAGTTAATGTTGCTCGTGCATTAAGAACTTTTGGTGATGCTAGATCATCATTTATTCCTCTTGGTGAATTCACTAATCTTCCACATGATCCACTCATGCCTGAGTTGGAGGATACTGCTGAAGTTCAAAATACTAGCATTTTTGGCAGTGCTTATGATGATTATGATTCAGACACTTATAATTCTCCTTATGCTGATCGAGTTGCAGATGCAGAGGCTGATTTCAACAACATGGAACCTTCCACTTTTGTCAATCCTATTCCCACAACTAGAGTACACACTATTTATCTTAAAGATCAAATAATTGGAGATCCAAGGTCAACAGTACAAACAAGGGGCATGACAAAGAAGAGTTCTAGAGAACATGCTTTGATTAGCTACATTCAAAAGTAGAGAAGGACAAATTATAAAGATTTCCAAAACTGCTTATTTTCTTGTTTCCTCTCTCAGCAGGAACCCACAAAGATAGCTCAAGCCCTTGATGATGAAAGCTGGGTTGAAGCAATGCAAGAAGAGCTGCTTCTGTTCAAAATTCAAAAGATTTAGACCTTAGTTGACCTACCTTATGACAAGAAGGCTATTGGTACAAAGTGGGTGTATAGGAATAAGAAAGATGAAAGGGGTATAGTAGTCAGGAACAAAGCTAGGCTGGTAGCACAAGGATACAAATAAGAAGAAGGCATTGATTATGATGAGGTTTTTGCTCTTGTTGCTAGGATTGAAGCAATCAGGTTATTTTTGGCCTATGCATCATTTATGAACTTTCTTATGTACCAGATGGATGTTAAAAGTGCCTTTCTCTATGGTATTATTGAAGAGGAGGTATATGTTAGCCAACCTTCAGGTTTTGTGGATCCAAAATTTCCAAAAAAAGTTTACAAGGTGGAGAAAGCCTTATATGGTCTACACCAAGCTCCTAAAGCTTGGTATGAGACTCTTTCTACCTATCTGCTAGACAATGGATTCTATAGAGGACAAATTGACAAGACTTTGTTCATAAAGAGAGTCAAGGGTGATATTCTACTGGTACAAGTATATGTAGATGACATCATCTTTGGTTCCACTAAAAAGTCTTTGTGTACATATTTTGAGCAAATAATGAACAAAAGGTTCTAGATGTGTTCAATGGGAGAGTTTACTTTCTTCTTGGGTTTACAAGTCAAGTAGAAAGAGGATGGGATCTTCATTAGTCAGGACAAGTTTGTTGGTGAAATTTTGAAGAAATTTGGTTTTTCTAGTATAAGGACAACTAGTACTCCTATGGAAACCAACAAGGCTTTGACAAAAGATGAAGATGGTAAGGATGTTGATGTCCATTTATACATGTTAATGATTGGGTCATTGATGTACCTTATATCCTCTAGACCAGATATTATGTTCTCTGTTTATGCATGCTCAAGATTTCAAGTTCAGCCAAAAGATTCCTACTTGAATGCAGTAAAAAGAATCTTTAGATATCTAAAAGGTCGACCCAAGTTGGGCCTTTGGTATCCTAAGGACTCTCCTTTTATATTGGAAGCTTTTTCAGACAGTGATTATGCAGGTGCCAGCTTGGATAGGAAATTCGCAACAGGAGGTTGTCAATTTCTTGGTTCAAGGTTAATCTCTTGGCAGTGTAAAAAGAAGACTGTGGTGGCTAACTCAACTACTGAAGCTGAGTATATTGCTGCTTCTTACTACTGTGGTCAAGTGCTTTGGATCCAAAATCAGATGTTGGATTATGGATATAATTTTATGCAGACAAAGATTCATGTTGACAATGAAAGTGCTATTTATGTTGTCAAGACACATGTCTATCATTATAAACTAAAGTATATAGAGATTAGGCATCATTTCATTAGAGACTCTTATGAGAAGAGATTGATAGAGATGGTCAAGATACACATTGACAATAATGTAGCTGATTTGCTCACTAAAGCTTTTGATGTGAGTAGATTTAATTTTTTGGTGGCAAGCATCTGTATGCTTTATCTGTAGCTGCATGGTCTCAGGGGAGGTTAATGTGTTTGGATAACATTTCTTAACTTTTATTCATGGGTTATACATAAATATGGATCCTCATAAATTCTTACATGTCTATCTAGTCTTTTCTAGTGTGCTTGTGATGAATAGAGGCATGTTATTGTATAATTATTGAAGACAGAGTTAATATTGTTAGATATCTCTTAGTACTGCTGGGCTTAGTTTATATTGCTAGATGAAACTTTGTACTGCTAGTATAAAAGTTGATGCTGCTAGTGTTGCTTACACGGGTTTAGTAATGAGATTGATGATTAGTATTGGGTTTCTACTAGTAACTGTTGTGCTGCATCACTTAGTACTGCTGGGCAAAAGTTAGTACTGCTGGGCAAGAGTTAGTACTACTGAGCCAAATTTAGTACTGCTTGTTACCGTTAATACTTTTTGGGGCATAACAGATTTTCATTAATTAATTATTACCGTTGAGATATTTTTGCCAACAACTTGCTTATAGGGGTCTATGAATTGGAATTTTTTTTGATCTTTCCTTTTATCATACTCTTTCTTTAAATAAAGGATCAAGTTTATTCAATCGGTCCAATCACACCCTTAAGCTCTCTATATAATATCTCAATTAACTTTGCCAAACCCTCATACTTTCATCAACGAACTTAAACCCATAACCTTTCTCATAAATCAATCACTATATGGCGGATTTGAAGTTTGTCGATCAACATAATATGGTTGCTTGTTTGGAAAAGACAGAGGAGAACCCTGAGTTTCATCAGATAGTGGACTTCCTCTCTACATGTTCGATAAATTATGCTCTCACTGTAAGTCCCACTATCTATGCTTCTTACATTAAACAGTTTTGGAATACTGCCACTTCCAAAACTGTCAATTTAGTGAAGCAAATACATGCTATTGTTGATGGCAAGCCTGTGGTTATATCATAATCATCAGTGAGAAGTGATCTTCTCTTTAATGATGAGGATGGTATTGCCTGCCTAACAAATGATGAAATTTTTAAAAACCTTGCATTGATGGGATATGAACAGATTTCTACAAAACTTACTTTTCAAAAAGGTTCATTCTTACCTCAATGGAAATATCTGATACATACCATCCTTTATTGCATAAGTTCAAAATCAACTGCTTGGAATGAATTTTTAACTAATTTGGCTTCAGCAGTTATATGTTTAACAAAGGGTCAAAAGTTTAATTTTTAAATTAATTTTTGATGGTATGTTGAGGAACTTGGATCCAAAGAGATTTTTAATGTATCTAAGGTTTTTAATACTCTTTTTGAATAACCAGCTTAAAGATTTACCAGAACCTTTTAATGATACTTATGAGACACCCAAACATAGTAAAAAGGTTTTCTTAAGTATGGCAAGGAAAAGTACCAAATTTTCAGGAAAAGTTACTCTACTTTTTAACTCTATGTTGGTACAACACCAAGCACTTGAGGGTGAATGTTGAGACTGGTAGTATAAAGACTTCAAGGACACTTAAGGATTCTACTGCACAGGTACATAATGGAATTTATACTAAGTAGTTAGTACTGGTAGTATAAAGTTACCACTGCTAGTTACTACTGTTAGTATAATATTAGTACTATTAGTATGAAGTTACTACTGCCAGTAGAAGTTAAGACAGCTCAGAGTTGAAGACTGAAAATATGCTAAGTTATTAATGCTGCTAGTACAAAAGTTACTACTGTTAGTGTAACTTAGTACTGTTAGTATAACTTAGTACTACTAGAGTAAAGTTACAACTGTTAGCATAAAGATTAGTACTGTTGGTACTTACTACTGCTTATGCTTAGTTAGTGCTTTTGGTTATAAAGATACAATTGTTGCTGACTTACAATTGCTTGAAGACTTACTACTGTCAAGAGGATAAAGACAGAGTAAAAAGATAAAGCGTGTGTGGAAAAGAAGAGTACCAATGAAGATAAGTATTAAAGTTATATTTGTAAAAGATATGATTGTCTGTAATTATAGAAATGATTATGATATGTTAGGAAGGTATTGTAAACCGTGTAGGACTCCTTGGTGTATAATAGGAGGTCCTAGGGTATAGAAAAAGATATCAGTTCTCATAGCAGTTTTCCATAGAATTCTTAGAGCTTCAAGGTTTTATAAACCCTAACACTAATTTAGAGTGTTCGTTAATATAATTGAGGATAAAAGTTTTGTTACTGTTTCATTGTTTGCTATTCAATTATTATTATTCTTCTTAATATCAATACTAGATTCCGCATAGTATTTGATATTTAATAATCAAAGTTTCTATCATATTAGTTTTGGATTTATCCAAAGTTGCTAACCTTACATCAAGCTAAGGAGGACAAGATTGGTTTCAGGACCAATAAGTGGTATCAGAGCTTGTTGTGAAGCTTTTAATAAGAAGAATCAACCTCTTCTTCAAGATCTATTTTTTTGTGACAAGATGGAGGTAGGAACCACCACAAACAATAATCTGACTGCAAGACTGCCTCTTCTCAACCCAGGAGACTATGACCTCTGGCTTATGAGGATAGAACAATACTTCTTGATGACTGACTACTCTCTATGGGAAGTAATCAAGAATGGAAACAAAGTGCTTAAAAAGATGGTTGGAACAGTTGAACAAGGGCCAGTGGATTCCCGACGCGAGAGAGATCGAGATGAGAGAGAGAGCAGTTCACCATTAAAGAAAGAGCATGATTTTTGGTAGAGACAATAGCAGCACAAAGAAAGTTTAGAGCTGCTCAAAGGGCCGCAGAGATCAGAAGTAAACCAACTACTAAAACATAGTTGAGGAATCTTATGTTGACTTATCTAAAGAACACGGGTGGTTACAAACACAGTCAGCTGAAAGAATAGGTATTATTGAAGATAATCCATGGGTTGTATAAAAGACAACAAAAGAGGAATTAAGATTTTATACCAATGGATTCAGAGAAAGAAGCTCAGAAGTCAGGTAAAAGATTAAAAAAGAGTTGCAGGATCATATACAACACAGAAGTCACCCAAGAAACCAAAAGTGATGAAATCTGCAAAGGATGTTTGAGTCAGAAGAAGATGCCGCAGAGTATGAGAAAGGAGAAGAAGTAACTTTAGGTTAAGTTTAAAGATAATTCCTAATGATGACAGTGAAGTGAACTATAAGCCACTATCTAGAAAATTTCCTATTATGAATTAGGAATATTAGTTGCTGGGAAAGATGGAAGCAAAAGACATGGAGGTTTACAAATTAACCAGAGCTGATGGAAGTTCAAGCTATCGTGGAAACATACAAGCCTTCTTAAGAATACTTGACAGGCAAGACTTAAATGACCTATATAGTTTAGTTCAGGAAAGGTTTCAAGATCATCCTCTTAAAGGACATGATTTGTTGCTTTGGGGAGATCTAAGGATGATATTTGACCCAGATGAAAAAGATGAACTATGGATGAATCAACTGGATTGTAAATTGCTGAGTTAGAAATTGCATGAAAATTATGGAGGTTTGACACTCTGTTTATGGATGGTATTACCTATGGGAAATTTAATATGTAGATGAGAAGAAGTACCTCTGATAAGGAATTTACTTGGAGAAGATGATGAACTTGCAGTTAGTAGATGCTGCATGAAGAAAGTACTATGGCATTTGAGCTTATCAAGTTCATCAAATCATTGCTTGAGAAGTAGATAAAGTGTTTGAATATCCTCCCTTGGTGTTTATAGAGCTTACTGTGACGAAACTTGAAGATTGACAAGTAAATATCAAGTTAAGGGGAGGATTGTTAGGAATCTGGTGTTATTATCTGATTGTGTTATTTACTTATTGCTGGTTCAGAGTTGATACTGCTTCGCTAATGTTGAAGGAAAACAGACTAAGTAGTTAGTACTATTAGTTATATTAGTTAGTATTGCCAGTACAAATGTTAGTACTGCCAGTATAGATAGTACTGTTAGTTAATAGTTAGTGTTGTTAGTCTTATATAGTTAGTACTTGCTATTATGATATGCATGAGATAAATTAGGAATATATATGCATTATCATTATACGCGTTTTGTAAGCTCATTAGGGTTTCCTTAGTGTATAAAAGGAACCCCACGGCATAGTTAGAAAGATATATCAATTTTCACATCAATGACATATCTTATAGTTAGTTTGGATTTATCCAGGTTAACTAAGTCTTCTAAACAGGCTATAAAGTAGTTGGGCGACTTCACAAAAAAGGATCTGCGGAATTCTCATAAAATCAAGTAAAACCCCATATCTGTCAAAAATAAAAAGTATTCCAATAAGATACAGGCTATGAAATTAGATATTTAACAAAATACATATGAGCGGTGAACCCACCTTTATCGTCGGACTTTAAGAGAAGCCGGAGTGCATGAGATCAATTAAATGAACGACTCAACTCAACAAGACACAGGAATGTCTTGGGATACAGTCTGATAACGGTACGGTTATTATTGAGTTTCTCTAAAAGCTTGAAATCCACAAGATTGTTAGAAGGCAGAGGATCCCTCCTAACCGACACATCACTGTACCATAAAACAAAGACAGGACAAATAATGGCATCAATCCAAAAGAAGTGATCGTTCCAACTCTTTAAAGAATCAAACTTTTTTGAAAAACAGCATGGCGTAGGGCAGCGTCTCGAGAAAGATAACCAACCATTGCTAATGGAATTGACATAAAACCTACGGGACGTGCCTAAAGAAGGCTGGTGGCCAAGCACGCGGCACATGATCTCAAAATGGCTAACCTTTGCAGCACCAAGGACAGACAACTGGGAGAAATTGATTTGATAGTACTGAAGGACGGAAAGAAGGAATCTAGACGACGGTATGCGAAAGTTGGCAAACTCTATGAACCGGGTATAAATGCCTATTTTCACAGTCGGACTATTTTGTATTGTGTCATCACGACCAGGTAATTCCGGCCTCAAATCGGCCGGAATATTATACGTCCTACAGAAAAGATCTAAATCCATCTGTGACAAGACGGAGGTGACAAAATCGATTGAATTGGCAACCATTTTTAAGAAGTAAAATAAGAGAGGAAGGACGGAACCTAACCTGTTACTAGGCGATCACACGACGAAATAAGATGGGTGATTGAGATGATAGCTGGACGTTTTTTACAAAGGCGATAGAAGAAAAGTGTAGTGAAAAAACCACAGTGAAAACATAATTAAAGTATTTATACCCACTCTTAAAAGTAACCCTAAAAAACGAGATAAAGACACATGTCCACACTTCCTAATCAACGATCAAGATCAAACGAAACGAAAGGTCACGATGGTTCACGAAATACGAACTGTCAACTGACGAAACGTCACGTCAGTAAGAAAACATGTGGATAGGAGGAAAACACGGGGTTCAAGGGTACTTACCTACCAGCACGCAACCCGGATAGCTCCCAAAAACACAAACAAGAGGGTAGCGGAAGAAGCACGCAAGCCTAGCGCCATTTCCCAAAAGAAGGAAAATACACTAAACTGGGGGGGGGGGACATGATGACGTATAGTAATCACCCGGACCGTAGTCCCAGATTAAGCAACTAACAAAGGGCTCAGGCTCAGCACTCAGAAGAGCCCAGATTAAGCAAATAACAAAGGGCCCCGCACCCGTACAAGACTATTTCGTGGCTACACTACGCGACCAGCAGCAAACCGTGACCGCAAGAGTCACGACCCATCCATAATCACGTATCACTTTCTGACAAAAGGGATACCTGTGACACTAAATAAAGCAAAGAAGACTGCATGGGAAACCAAAGAGTGAACGTTAACGCTCCAAAAAAGGATAACAAACGAGAAGTACTCTGACCCCCGCTACTACGCAACAAAGTATGACGTATCCAACGATGTTGACCTTACGACAACTACCCTATTATCCACTGGATAATAGGAGGAACCCCCTCTCGTGACCCATGCAGCCGACAGCGACTCTGGCCTGTAAAAGGAGTTACCAAAACACTTCTAACGGTATGATTTCCGCAACCTATTTACACACATACCACTTATAAACAATACTTACTTACACGTCCGAGTCCAATCGCGGGACATCCCTCCCACGGTAAGGCTAATGGTGCTCTTTGATCTTAGCAGGAAATCACCTCTCACTTTTACTTAGTACAAACCCATCCTTGAGGAATGAGCTAGGAATCACCGTTCTTAGTAAGTTCACATCCTTTAATCCCCAGTCCACTATTTTTGTACTAACATATACTATTAAACCCTAATGGACCCTAAGCCCACATGCGGGCTTGGAACGACTAATATTTATCATCTAATACACCTAAACCATCTAAACCGAACAGAACCAAAGGGTTCAGTTTTGGTTTGGCTCGACTCATTTTGATTCGATTCTTAGTTCATATCTTCTTCAAAGTTTTCGGTTCGGTTTAGATCGGTTCGCCTCGATTTTGACTCGGTGCTCGGCCATAAGGTATCTCCATTGCATGAAATGGTATTTACCATTGTCATTGTACAATATACTAAAACCCATCACGGGTCACAACAAAAAACGCTTGAATTGGGTCTTTTTTCACTGGGCTATGTGTTGGGTTTCTGTTTTTTTTAAACGACGCTTCGTTAACACTTCTACCTAACTCCATAGCATCATTATACACGTGTTATAAAATTACGAAAATACGTATCCACCAGCATGCTAAGTATATCATAATAAATGTCAATAGTGACGTATGGCTGCATCAAAAGCAATAAAAAAAGGAAGCCAACGTCCAAAGATCCAGAAAGCATATAAGTATATAACTTGATCCACAAATCGTCTCCAAACACACAAACACGCTGATACGACCCGGTTTGAGTTGTATCGAGATAGGGCACCACTTCAAGCGTATGCTGGCTCCGTCAGAAAATAGAGAGAAGATTGAGAGATATTTTGTTCTTTAACTTTGATTGATTACTTTTCATTAATGAAACAAAACCTTAAATACTAGTTATGTGATAACTCACATAAACACAAGACTTATCCTAAACATAACAAATAGTTATTCTAAACATTTATCCTAAACAATTGATAACTATGATGGTTATCCCAACCCATCATGAAGTCCCTGTGCTTATCCACAGGCGTATCATTCCTCACTCCTTCGAAACCACCTTGCCCTCAAGGTGATGTCTTAAAAATTCTCTTGATTCCGGGATCCCATATTCTTCCTTGGATAAATAGGAATTCTTTTGAATGGTTCTTCACATAAAGCTGAAAAATAACCAAACGAGCTGCGAGCCAGGGTGGTAGCTAAGCACCATAAACCTTTGCCAGTTTTCTAATCTTTGTGGTCGTTTCGGGCTTAGCCTTCTTAAATTCCTCATCATTAATTTTTAGAGCATACTTGGTATTATAATGTTTCTTCTGATCAACGGCAACTTTTTGAGGATCATGAAGCTTTGGGTTTAGATCAAGCATCTTCTTATCCAAATCCTTTGACGTGGTTTCTAAAGCTTCCCTAAAGTTGTTCTTTAACTGCAACTCCATTAGAAGTTTCTCCACCTGCTTCTCCAACTCATGAACCCGTGTATATTCTTATTTGATAATCATCATTAAAGCAATTTTAAGGAGCACCTTTTTTGCATCAAGTGAAGCTACTTCACTTTGCAATGATGTAATAGTATTTGCTGTCTCATTAATGGTCTGCTTAGAAACTTGTTGATCATTAACATTCTTGCGTCCTTCATCTTTAACGTTTTCTATCTCTTGATCACCAGTCTTTTTCACTTCTTGTTTATCATACACGTTAGGATCTTTTTTATCACCACCATTATTATCGACTGCTTGGTTATTTGTGTCTTCAAAACGGGCCTCGATGATATGAGCCAACGAAAATACGTCGCCCAGCGTAGTTGGCCTCGATACCAGATTTAATTCCCTTTGTAAGTGAAGTTTAAGCCTAGAGACATAGAAGGAGATGAGCAAAGAGTCTGGTATATCCGTAGCTCGATTCATCAGCTTTTCAAATTCCCGTTCATAATCTTTCACCGTCCCCAATTTCAATAACGCCCTATTCGGATCTTCATATTCTGACGGTCCAAAACAATTCCTCACGCTTTCTTCAAACCTAGCCCAAGTAGTGATCAAACCATTCCTTATCATCCATTGAAACCATCGCACCCTCTAAATTAAAACCGACGATCTTTAGCCACTGATCATCAGGGGTGTTTAGTAGCGAAAAGTACTCTGTGATGGCAAAAATCCAACTCTTCGGATAGACTCCTGAAAACTTCGGAACATTCATGAGCTATGAACAGTAATCGTGAATAGTAACTTTTCCCCGATGAATAGTGTTCGATGAACAGTACTCGACGATGAACAGTACGTTTTTTTAAACTTTAAATCGAAACACTCTCAACGAGAGACTCTCAATGAAAGCACCAACTGATACGACCCGGTTTGGGTTGTATCGGGATAGGGCACCACTTCAAGCGTGTGCTGGCTCCGTCAAAAAATAGAGAGAAGATTGAGAGATATTTTGTTCTTTAACTTTGATTGATTACTTTTCATTAATGAAACAAAACCTTAAATACTAGTTATGTGATAACTCGCATAAACACAAGACTTATCATAAACATAACAAATAGTTATTCTAAACATGTATCCTAAACAATTGATAACTATGATGGTTATCCCAACCCATCATGAAGTCCATGTGCTTATTAACAGGCGTATCACACGCACAAAAAGAAGGCATCATGTTGACAACAATATGAGCAAAAAGCCAACGCATACAGATAATAATTATACTAATAACAAATTAACAATAATAATACAGTAACAACAAACTAAGCTATTCGTATAATCGTATTAGCTAATAAATGTTGGTTACCTTTGCACTATATCACCCACAACTTGGGCCACCATTCTCTACACCTTAAACTAAAAACATAAAACATATATAGGTTAAAAATAAATAGACACAAAAAATACACTACTATAAAAGCCCAACACCTTTTGATATATAGCAAGCCCCGCTGCAACGCGCGAGCAGTATGCCCCCTCGTTTTGTTCCTCTTTTACAAACATGCACTCCCTAAAAAGGTTAAAAAAAGATCATGGCCAAACACGTTCCGTAATCCTTTAGGAGTATAGCCCACCTGAAAACAAAGGATCTTTTAGTATAAGTCTGCAATCAGTGGCCCATACTGTACCCAAACAACCACTCGACCCAGTTTCGAGTGACACTTTGTCAATTTATCATTTTCAACAACATAAAAAGCAAAATAAACTAATCTTCTTTATAAAGAAAGAGTACGTAGTGTTCGCTACGTAGTCGTAATGCAATAAGTCATTCAATGGAATGCAAATTTGTTCTCTATTTTAAGTTTTTAGTTTCGTAATGTAATTACTTGTTCATTGATTCATTTCACTACATTTATAACTCTCATTAATATATTACACATTGAGTGACAAATCCACTGTCGTTTTGACAGTGGGCCACAGTGCTACAGTAACGAACTCTCATTTTGGGTCAGCCCGATTTTGGTTTTTTTTTTTTTTTTTTT
>BQNB010049246.1:0-42136 GCA_026074375.1 Tanacetum coccineum
ACCCAAATGTATCCCATCTATTTCTGTTTCCATTATATGTTATCTTACACCTACACCCCACAACCCTTTAAAAGACCTCTTAGGCAGTAATGAATAATGCTTGCACTTAGCGGTTGAGGTTTGATACTTTATCAAGCCTATGGTAATTTATATGCTATGACAGGTAATGAGTGTTGATCTTCCGTTTCCCTATTAGGTTATAATTTATTATACACCCGAGTGAAAGAGAGAATCCCAAACACTTATGTCAGGTTCTAGTATATATTTTCCGTGCTTTTAATTACGAGGTCTAGAAGGTTGTGTTGTAAAATACTTTTAAAGAGTAGGTAAAATGACCCTCATATTGTTATTGTCTAGGTAGAAAAGCCCATTTGCTTGAGGATAAGCAAATCCCAAGTGTAGGGGTATTTGATGAGGTGTCCAAAATAGGTACTTAATCATTCCTTTTTAGGTATTTAGCACTTGGAAGTCATTTAGAGGAAATACATGTGACTTGGGCTCATTTGGAGAAGTAATGGACAAGATTACAACTCTACACCAAAATCTATAAGAAAATAGCCAAACAATGGCTGGCGACGGTGTCGTGACTTACACACGACGGTGTCATGAGTTATACATAACGGTGTTACGTGTTATTCGTGACGGTGTCACGACTCTGGTGACGGTGTCGCAATTCTAGCAACACCATCGGGACGAACCGACCTAGGGTTTTCCTATAAATATAGCCTCATAACTTCGTTTTTATCAAGCCTCTAACCCTAAGTCTGATTCTAAGGTTTTTGGTAGGTGTTTTTCCAGCAACTTATAGGGTCTAATTCCATCCATAAACATCTTGTAATGGTTTGATTATCACTTATATCTTAATTCGTGTCTTCAATTCCTTTTGTTGATTATGATTTGTATTCTCTTTTAAGTATGCTTGGTTAATTCATCCAGTGTTTTCTTGGATGTTATATGTAACATCCCGCTCCGATAAAGAGACCAAGAGTCACATTATGGTGCCATATCAGAACATACAAACGCAAGCGGAAGACTTTATTAAATAAAATTACTAAGTTACGAAACAAAATGACTTCCAAAAGTATTAAAATTACAACAAAGTCTAAATGAAAAGAGATATTTAAACGAAAGAAGTCTTAAACATAAATCCAAATAAAGGAAATCTATCAAGGGTCGGCCCTCTAAAAGCTTCCTACTATCAACACTCAAATCCCAGCTTCCCGCTTATTACCTGCCGCAGGAAAAGAAAACGCGGCTGAGCTAACGCTTAGTGAATAGATATAATAACAAAAAGGTAATAAGACAAAAGAATGAATGAAACGAATCATGAGAACCTGCTAAACAAATATCATACGAAATACGAATCAAATGAACAAGAAACATGAACAACAAAAGAATGCCCACGAGCTCAGATAAATGTCTAAATATGATGCATGAATAGACCCTAAACAGATATAATCATATAGCCACATAATAAGTTGTACATAGGATTTGCAACTCCTGATGTACCAAATGTGATATGGTGTGTATAGCACATACACAACCATTCACCTGAACTGAACAGACCAAAGTACCTAGGATGCATCCATACGCTTCCTGCAAAACAAAGTCATATCCATACACACAAGTACAATGACGAGTCAAAGGCCATCATTCAAAAGGGAACGCCGTAGACTAATCACACCGCCACAGATAGTGTCATGCCACTTGTGCATCAATGACATGGACATGGTACCTCCATAACTAGTTCAAATAGCTCGGGCAAAGATTTAAGAAAACGGAACAAGTTACCAATAATTCAATCAAGATAACGGATCTATTATCATATTCATCAAAGATCAAAGGAATCATGAATGCGAATATGAAATCAAACAGAATATCAACGAATATCAATGAGTCATGAGTACGGATAGCAAATCAGACAAAATATCAAACGAATCAAAGTAGCTAAAACAAATGAGAATCAAGTCATGAGGTGTCCTTACTAAAAGGACGGAATATATGTACCTTAACAAACACGCAACGGAGAGAAAGAACACAAAGACAAGAGATCACTCCCTCTTCACCGAATCTACAAGAATCCATGATTACATATCATTATATATCTTATTTTATATGTTCATTGCTAAATCTTACTACTTATAGCACTTAATGAAACCTAATTAGGGTTTTCTTAATTTCCAGAATCTGTGAACTTTTTAAGAGTTGGTTTCGAATTTTATAGACCCATTAAACGACCTCCTAAAAATCTACCAAAAATCACAGAGGTTCCCACATGTGTCTAGTATGTCCATGAATTTTGGTTGATTTTATTTCCATGTATAAATACCCCTTTAACCATCGTTACCAAAACTGATCCAGAAAATGACCTGCTGGTACTTTCGAAAAGTTCACGCGTAAAAACCCTACTTAGACAACTCATAGAAAATACTAAAAAAAATCATGAAAGAATCCCGCCCTAATATCATGAAGATTTACCAGTTCGAATTTTAATGGTTAACTCCTTACGGTTTAAGAATTAAAAATCAAATACTACTACTGAATTTTTTGCATAGAAATTCCATATTCGACACTTAATTTTTTAAAAATTAAAAATCGACCTTCCTACCTCCAATGGACATGAACCCGGATTTTCCAGAAACTAGACTCTTTGAATTTAACTTTAGGCTCAAGAATCATGTCAAAACTCATTTTTATCACCAAGTTATGCCCCGATCCAAAATTCTGGTCAGAAACATAAAGACATATAACCCTAATTCTTACCAATCCTCTTCATAAAAACATATCATATGGTTTCTAATCTTGTAGGTTTTCATTAAGACATCATTAATGATTATCTAGGATTTGATAACATGATTTTAACAAGATTATTTCAGGTTCAATCATAAAGAATTTTAAAGATTATTAAACATGTTTTCCTTTTATGATTTTATACAAAACTTATGTTTAATCATGGTGACACAAAGAATGAATTTAAAAGAACATGGAATACCTTAGAGAATCAAGAATGGAGAGGATTACAAGAACAAGAACACCAAGGAATTAAAGCCAAGAATCACACCAAAAACACCAAGGCTTGAAAAACACTACTGGAATCACCAATTACTACACCACCTTCTTCTTCTTCTTGCAAATTCTATGGATGATCACAAGTTTTGGAGTAA
Organism: Tanacetum coccineum; assembly: GCA_026074375.1. Taxonomy (NCBI): domain Eukaryota; kingdom Viridiplantae; phylum Streptophyta; class Magnoliopsida; order Asterales; family Asteraceae; genus Tanacetum; species Tanacetum coccineum. Next base: position 3,165 of record BQNB010049246.1, read on the forward strand.
AATTTTTGAGAGAGATAATAAGGGGGAGTGGTAGAGCCGGCCATAAATATAGAGATGAGAGGGGGGAAAAATTTCCTATTCTTTAGAAATTCAAAGATTTGCTTTTAATCCCTTTTACACTTATACTTAACAAAGGTTTTTGTAAAAAAAATATAAAAATAAAGATAACAAACAAATAAAAAGTGGGGGTCGGCCACTATATCCTTAAAATAAGAATATTATAAATATCAATATATATAAATATATATAATATATATAATATATAATAATATATATAATATATATATATATAGATTATATATATATTTTTAAATACTTATTATATGTATTTATAATACACAATATAAATAACCTAAGTTTAATTTAAAGACTTAATATCAAACTTAGGTTATATTCAAAATGGTGAAATAAAAATGTTAACCAAATTTTTGGTTCACAACTCTTCCTATAAAAACGAAAAATTATGTCCCGAAATGAAATCGAATTAAAATAGGTAGATGAATTCAGGGTTATTCAGATCACCAAAGATGACACGATTGGTATGACAAACGATAGGGGCGCGATGTTCAGCCAACCAATCCATACCAAGAATAATATCGAAGTCACTCATTTCTAAGGGAAGCAAATTAGCAAAACGAATCTTATCATCAAAACGAAGCGGACAGTTCTGATATTCGTGGTCAGACTTTTCATAGGCGTAGATATCGATAAGGTATAATTAAGTAGCGTAGGGGAGATGCTAATGTGTTTAGCAAATGAAACCGAAACCACAGAATGTGTTGCACCCGTATCAAATAAGACAAAAACAGCACGACCATTCAAGAAGAGAGTTCCCGAAATGGTACCTGAAGAGTTAGCCGCCTGATCCTTGGTCAAAGAAAATACTTGCCCCTTAGCAGCAGGTATTTAGAGTTAAGATCAAAATACGAAAGGAAGCGATCATATCAAAAGGAAACCTAATGTCTACCCAATCCTCACAGGTCATAACCTAGGTTCTACAGGGCGTAACCTGGCTCTGATACCATAATTGTAACATCCCGCTCTGATAAAGAGACCAAGAGTCACATTATGGTGTCATATCAGAACATATAAACGCAAGCGGAAGACTTTATTAAATAAAAATACTAAGTCATGTAACAAAATGACTTCCAAAAGTATTAAATTCCAACAAAGTCTAAATGAAAAGAGATCTTCAAACGAAATAAGTCTTGAACATAAATCCAAAGGAAATCTATCAAGGGTCGGTCCTCTAAAAGCTTCCTACTCTCAACACTCAAATCCCAGCTTCTCGCTTATTACCTGCCACAGGAAAAGAAAATGCGGCTGAGCTAACGCTCAGTGAACAGATATAATAATAAAAAGGTAATAAGACAAAAGAATGAATGAAACGAATCACGAGAACCTGCTAAACAAATATCATACGAAATACGAATCAAATGAATAAGAATCAAGAACAACAAAGGAATGCCCACGAGCTCAGATAAATGTCTAAACATGATACATGAATAGACCCTAAACAGATATAATCATATAGCCACATAATAAGTTGTACACAGGATTTGCAACTCCTGATGTACCAAATGTGATATGGGGTGTATAGCACACACACAACCATTCACCTGAACTGAACGGAACAAAGTACCTAGGATGCATCCATACGCTCCCTGCAAAACAAAGTCATATCCATATACACAAGTACAATGACGAGTATACATACATATGTAAGCTAATAATAATCAAAGGCCATCATTCAAAAGGGAACGCCGTGGACTAATCACACCGCCACAGATAGTGTCATGCCATTGGTGCATCAATGACATGGTCATGGTACCTCCATGACTAGTTCAAATAGCTCGGGCAAAGATTTAAGCAAACTGAACAAGTTACCAATAATTCAATCAAGATAACGGATCTAATATCATATTCAAACAAAGATCAAAGGAATCATGAATGCGAATATCAAATCAAACAGAATATCAACGAATATCAATGAGTCATGAGTACGGATAGCAAATCAGACGGAATATCAAACGAATCAAAGTAGCTAAAACAAATGAGAATCAAGTCATGAGGTGTCCTTACTAAAAGGACGGAATATATGTACCTTAACAAACACGCAACGGAGAGAAAGAACACAAAGACAAGAGATCACTCCCTCTTCACCGAATCTACAAGAATCCATGATTACATATCATTATATATCTTATTTTATATGTTCATTGCTAAATCTTACTACTTATAGCACATAATGAAACCTAATTAGGGTTTTCTTAATTTTTAGAATCTGTAAACTTTTTAAGAGTTGGTTTCCAATTTTATAGACCCATTAAACGACCTCCTAAAATTCTTCCAAAAATCACAGAGGTTCCCACATGTGTCTAGTATGCCCATGAATTTTGGTTGATTTTATTTCCATGTAAAAATAGCCCTTTAACCATCGTTACCAAAACTGATCCAGAAAATGACCTGCTGGTACTTTCGAAAAGTTCACGTGTAGAAACCCTAATTAGACAACTCTGAAAATTCTGAAACAAATCATGGATGTAGCTAATATCATGAAGAGTTGCCAGTTCAAATTTTAGAGGCTAACTCCTTACGGTTTGAGAATTAAAAATCAAATACTACTACTGAATGTTTCGGATAGAAATTCTAGATTTGACACTTAATCTTATAAAATCTAAAAATCGACCTTCCTGACCTCCAATTGACATGAGCCCGAATTTTCCAGAAACTAGACTCTTTGAATTTAACTTTAGGATCAAGAATCATGTCAAAACTCATTTTTATCACGAAGTTATACCCCAATCAACACGACCCAAAATTCTAAATAGAAACGTAAAGACATATAAACCCTAATTCTTACCAATCCTCTTCATAAAAACATGTCCTAGGGTTTCTAATCTTGTAGTTTTTTATTAAAACATCATTAATGATTATCTAGGGATTCATAACATGATTTTAACAAGATTATTTCAGGTTCAATCATAAAGAATTTTACAAAATTATTACACATGTTTTCCTTTTACAATTTTATGATTTTATGCAAAACTTATGTGTAATCATGGCGACACAAAGAATGAATTCAAAAGAACATGGAATACCTTAGAGATTCAAGAATGGAGAGGATCACAAGAACAAGAACACCAAAGAATTAAAGCTAAGAATCACACCAAAAACACCAAGGCTTGAAAAACACTACCGGAATCACCAATTACTACACCACCTTCTTCTTCTTGCAAATTCTATGGATGAACACAAGTTATGGAGTAAAAGTTTTAAGAGAAAATGGTGAGGGAGAGGGGATAGAGCCGGCCATATATATAGAGAGGAGAGGGGAACAAAAAATTCATATTCTTATAGAAGATTTCAAAAGATTTGCCTTAATCCTTTTACACTTAATACTTAAAATAGGTTTTGTAAAAAAAATAAAGATATCATACAAATAAAGGGGGGGCGGCCATATATACTTAAATTAAGAAAATATATATTTTTTATTATTTTTTAAAAAACAAATACCTTATGTTATGTATTTATAATACACAAATAATTATAACCTAAGGTTTTAATGTTAAAGACTTATTATTCAAATTTAGGTTATATCAAATTATAACCTAAGGTTCTAATGTTACAACTCTTCCCCTCTAAAAAGAAAATTTCATCCTCAAAATTTAAATCGAAATTGAAATAGGTAGATGAATTCAGGGTTATTCAGATCACCAAAGATGACATGATTGGTATGATAAACGATAGGGGCACGATGTCCAGCCAACTAATCCATACCAAGAATAATATCGAAGTCACTCATTTCTAAGGGAAGCAAATTAGCAAAACAAATCTTATCATCAAAACGAAGCAGAGAGTTCTGATATTCGTGGTCAGACTTTTCATAGGCGTAGATATCGATAAGGTATAATTAAGTAGCATAGGGGAGATGCTAATGTGTTTAGTAAATGAAACAGAAACCACAGAATGTGTTACACCCGTATCAAATAAGACAAAAACAGCACAATCGTTTAAGAAGAGAGTTCCCAAAACGGTACCTGAAGAGTTAGCTGCTTAATCCTTGGTCAAAGAAAATACTCGCCCCTTAGCAGCAGGTTGATTGTCATTCCCATTTCCCTTACCACCGTTTCCACCATTCTTAGGGCAATTCTTGGCCATATGCCCCGTCAAACCGCAAGTGAAACAAGCTCCAGTAACCCTATGGCATTCCTTGCCCGTATGAAGTTTCCCACATATGACATATGGAGGAGAGGAGGCATAGTTCGGGTATCCTTTCTGACTTGAAGACCCAGAAGAATGGTTGTATTGCTGACCTTGGTTATGCCATGACTTCTGATTATTGTTGCCATCTTGCCTGTCATAACTGTGACCATCATAACCCTTCTAATCATACCCTCTCTGATTGCTACCTTGAGCTGTCGGTCGAATACAGTCCCCATCACAGTTTCTCTTGTTATTTTGACTTGACCTCTCATGGAGAATCTCAATGTTCCTAGCAGTATTGGCCACTTAAGCCACATCAGTAAATTTCATGTTCACTATCCCATCTAGAATCCAATCACAAAGTGCCCACTTGAAATGCTTGGCTTGTTCCTCCTGAGGACCTGCCTTCTTACCCACGAAATCTACCAACCTGAGAAACCTCTTCATAAACTCACCACTAGTCTCTCCATCGAATCGTGTGGTACTCCCTCTCGTACTTTTGTTGCTAAGGCCTGGGAAAGTACTGCAAAAAGAAGATGTCACGGAAATCCTTCCATGACAAGGTAGCCACATACGTCTCACCTCCTTTGGCTTGTTTAAAAGCCTTCCACCAATTGAGAGCATCTCCTTCCAACTTGTAACTTGCCAACCTAGCCTTGAATTCATCAGCACATCCCAAAACCTCGAATATCTTCTCAATGTGAGCAATCCAATTTTCAGCATCAACTGGAATGGTTACGGAGCTAAAAGATTGAGGCTTCTGTTTCTCAAACCTTTCTAACCAGGTGTGGATGGTGGGAGGTTGGTCAACACTTCCACCAGCGCCATTCTAACGGATCTCATTGGTAAGCCGAGTAGTGAGACCAGGTAGCAATGCATCAACTGCTCGCTGCACCACCGCCTCAAAAGCAGGACCCGAAAATTCGGGGGTTGATCCACTTGTGCTGACCATCTTAGTAATCAACAAATAAAATAGCGAAGACAATTTAGAGTTAAGATCAAAATACGAAAGGAAGTGATTATAATATGTGTTGTGTCCCTTAGTGCTCTCTTTGAATCTCCACTAGAGATCATTATTCATGGGACTACAGTGTTTCTCCTTTAAATCTTGCATATGATGTTTTTTCGAGCTCTAAAGTTGTTTAATATCTTGTGGTAATGATTTCTGTGAAGATAATGATTGATGTGTGATATGTGTAAGAAATTCTTAAAGGTTTTGATTGGAAAATCCTTAGTTAAGAAATTTTTATGCATACGAAATATGTTAGGTATGAATCAAGTGAAACATGTTAGGAATACTGTGTGCGAAATATGTTTACCTTAATCTGTGCGAAACATACATGCCATGCGAAATATGTTTAAAACATAAACCGTGCAAAATATGTAAATGCTTATTCCATGTGAAACATATTTATTACACATTCCATGCGAAACATGACAGGATACATAAACCAAGCAAAAATATGACATTTTATGAAAAGAAACTCTGCCTAAATTTTCTAAAAATTTATGTAATACTTGTTTATTGTGTCATACTTCAAAACTTGCCATATTTTAATGTGTAGTATTTTCCCTCTAATTGAATGTTCGTCCTAAGTTCTCTTGGACTTGTCTAGTTGACCTCTTCAGTTGACTTTGACTATTGACCTTAGTTGACTGTATTCTTAGAGTGTATTAATACGGACATGTTTGCATGAAACCTAATCATAGCATATTCCTAAATCTATCAAATCATCAAGGATAACCAAATTAGTCAGTAAAATATATTTGTTGTGTATATAAACTGTATTGGTTAATTCTTAAGCAGAATCATAAATCCACAAGAAACTGAACAAGTGATTGCTCGTGTTGAGAAATGGATTCCATCTACTAAAAAGGGTCAAGATAAGCCCTACCAATGTTAGACTGGAAACCACTGTGCATCAGAAGGAAGAAACATTTCAAGTCATCATTGATGTGATCAAGAACTCCACGTGCTTCAAGGCATTCACTATCTCTGCAGAAGTCCCTGAAATCTTTATGCAGCAGTTCTGGTACACTATCAAGAAGGTCAAAGACTCAAAATCTTATGAATTCCTTTTGGCTAATAAGAAGTGCATTGTCAATGCTGAAGTCTTTTGAAATATTCTAGATATCTATCCAAGAGTTAAAGGTGAAGAATTCACTGAGGTACAAGATGATGATGCTACTATCACCTTCATCACTGACCTTGGCTACAAAGGTCCACTACACAAGTATACTAGCATGTATGTGGATCACATGCATATCATGGAGACTCTGACAGCATTATTAAAAGTGTTTCTAGAGACTGAAGCAATGATAGACTGAGAAAATCCAGAATTAACATACCGTAGGGCATGTTTTACAGGGAAAATATCGACTATCCTGAGTTGATTTGGGAAGACTTTGTTTTCCAAATTGACCACAAGAGGGAGAACAAATCAAGGCGTGAAACTATGCCATTCCCTAGATTCACCAAAGTCATCATCAATCACTTCCTCTCACAACACAAGTCTCTCTCCAAGCTAAAGTTTCAACACTATCATACAATCAAGGATGATGGTATTGTATCCAGACTCAAGTTTGTCAGAATTGGAAAAGACTATGAGGAATATGGGATTCCTATTCTTGATATGATGCTGAATGATAAGATCAAGCAATCAGAGTCTTATTAAATGTTCCTCAAATACTCAACTGGCTTGATACATCCTAAGAAGAGTAGAGGTAAAGGGTTACAAGGAAAGAAGACTGTTGATGTCTCTTAGGAATCAATTGATGTATCTGACGAGTCTGAACCAGAACCTGCTAAGAAAAAGACTGGTAGTAGAAGTATAAGGGGTGTAGTCATTCAAGACACTCCAAGTGCTCTAAAGCCAAAACCAGCCACTTCGAAGCTTAAGCTTAAGGGTGTTTAATCTTTAACTCCTGAAGAACAAGAAGATGCAGATATTATGCAAGCTCTCAAAGAAAGCAAGAAAACCAGCAGAAGACAGCCAAGTACTGGAGGCTCAAGTGAAGGAACTGGTAGAATACCAGGGGTTCCCGATGAGTCCACAATCGTCTCTGCTACCTCAAGTGAAGGAACTGGTACTAAACTAGGGGTTCCTAATGAGGAAAAGGTTATTTCAGAAGAAAATGTTATATTGGAGTGGGGATCTGAACATGAAAGTGAACACTCAGAAGACTCTCAACTCAATTCTGATGAAGAAGAGAAGAAGGATAATGATAGTGATGCTGATGATGAGGATGAAGAGGATGATCATGTCAGTGACAGTCAAGATACTGATGATGAAGATGTTGAAATTGAATCTGATGAAGATGAAATCTATAAATATAAGATTCAAGTTCACAAAGATGTAGATGTAGAGATGAAAGAAGCTGAAACTGTTAAGTGTGAGAATAAAGAAAAGGTTGAAATGACTGATGCAACGAAAGCTGATGTTGAAAAGACTACAAAAGAAAAGGGTGATGCTGAATTAGCTAGGAATGCTATGGCCTCTAACTATCAAGTCAAAGAGTCTACTGAATTCCCTCTGCCATCTTCCAGTTTATCTTTATCATCTGGATTTGGCACACATTTCCTTAACTTATTTTTTGATGTTTCTTTGACTGGTGTACTAAAGGATTCTGCATAAGCAGAAATTAGTTCTTTGATAGATGTTCATATCCAACAAGAAACTCCACAAATCCAGTCTCCATCAGTACTCAATGATCCTGTATTAGTGTCTTACGGAGAGCGGTCGCTCACTCGTTTACCTATCAGAATTTCCCATGAACTAGGTTTTCCACAACTCTTTCACCACCTTAAGTTACACCCACCATTTTAATTGTTCAACAAAGAACAACACCAATCCCTACACCACCAATCACAACTAAAGCTTCAACCATCAGCATAACTGTCCCTGAATTCGATGCACTCACCGCTATTCAGCTAAGAGTTGCAAAATTGGAAAAGGATGTGTCTGAGCTAAAGAAAATTGATCATTCTGTTGAAGTTCTTGCTCTTCTCAAGTCTCAAGTTCTAACGGTTCTTGAATATTATCTTGGATCCAAAATTGGTGATGATCTTCAAAAGGTTCTACAAAGACACACTGCAGACCTTATTCAAAAATACTCTGTGAAGCCAGCTCTAGAGTCAAGCAAGATTCAGTCACCAACAGTTGATCTTGAACAAGAATCCGAGAAGAGTGCTTCAGAGATTCGCAAGGTAAAGAAGGAACTAGCAGAGAAGAAAAAGATGCCGAAGTATACCATTAAGTCCACTAACAAGGCGGCACTTAAAGAGTATGATCAGAAAAGCGCTCTCTACCAGACCATGCATGAAAACAAGTCATTCATCAGAAATCCTGCTAATCATGCCTTATACCATGCTCTCATGGAAGCATTGATAGAGGATTAAAATTCCATGGATAAGGGAGTTGCTGATACAATCAAGAATCACAAAAGACGACATGATGATGATGATGAGGATGATAATGAAGACCCTCCTGCTGGACCAAACCAGGGTAAGAAGACAAAAAGGAGAAGAACAAAGGTCAGAGTCTATCCAAGTAAAATATCCACCACATGGAAACTCCAAAGATAAACGCTTCATTGAAAAGTTCTAAATCAGTAAGTCTGCAACTGCCCACGCTACCGAATGAAGAACTCAACTGATGAGGTGGAAATGGTTGATGCGGTTAAAATACTATGAAGATTTTTTGGTGGGTTCTTATGCCAATTCAACCCACTTGTGACTCTACTCAAGCTAAGGACAAAGCTCCAATGCAAGATTAGTTTAAACAACCTCCAAGGCCTCCTACTCCTGATCTGGAATTAAACAAGCGTCAAGTTGTACTTGATCACCTGAACAACCTTGGTTCAACCAAATGGTCTCTGCTTGAAAGGATCCACTCACATTTAATGATCTAATGGCCACTCCGGTTGACATCTCACTCCAGATAGACCATTTTACTTAAGAAATCTTAGTAGGACCTGCTTATAACCTTTTGAAAGGAACATGCACTAGTTGCATTGAACTTGAGTATAATATGGAGGAGTGTTTCAAAGCATTGACAGACTGACTATATTGGAACAATCCAAAAAGAGATCGTTGACCTGACCAATCCTCTTCCCCTGAAAGGTCGCCCAGGCCATCTAACCGTTGCCGTTGAATACTTTCTTCCAACAATTATTGGAGTTTCTGAAATCTTCTGATCCGGAGAAAAAGTACACTACGTCTATCACAAAGATAAAAGCAGCTCGGTATAATATAGTAGGAATTGAATACATGACCCCTACGCTTTGGAGTACTATCAAACATGGGTATGACAAAGATGCTGAAAAGGGGATCAAGCACTGGGGCGAAAGGCGTAAGCTTTGGTACAAATCTCAGGTGAACAAATTTTCCAAGCATAATGTCTATTCCACTCAGAAGATTCTTGGTGTGAAAAGTGTTAGTGTCAAGAAACTGCATGGATTAGTTGTCACTTTGGAGAGATTGTGGTGAAAAGAGTGATTTGACAGCTATACAAGTTTAAAGAAGGTGACTTCGTTGATCTACACATGAACGACATTGAAGACATGCTTCTTCTTGCAGTTCAACACAAGTTATTCCATCTCAACGGCAGTGACATTTTTGACTTTATTGTGGCTCTTTGTATGTTCACAAGAAGTCTTATCATCAAAAGATGTGTCGAGGATTTACAGCTTGGTGTAGAGAGTTACCATAAGAAACTTAACATCATCAACGAAAACTCAGAGACCTTTCCTGAAATGAATTCAAATAACTTTACACTCCATCACACAAACCACCAGGGGTAATCTATGAAGACTTGAACAAACTTAAACGGGTGATGCTGGCTGATGAGCTGTACAAGTTCTCGGACGGGACACTCAAGACTGTTCGTGATGAGCTTCATCACAGAACACTCGATTTTCTTCTAGGATACAATAAGGAGATGTCTAGGAGAAAGTGGACAGATACAAACAAAAGGAGGCCAGAGCTTATGGTCGAGCTTATTGACAAGCAGATGCGGGAAAGAAGGATCATTCAGAATCTGGAGCGATTGGTTGGTACTCGGGAACTCGAGATGGACTACAAACTGATGACTCGTACTGTATGATCGTCAGGTCCAATCTCAAATATTATCTAGTGAATATGTAGTATAGACTTATAATAATAGGCAAGTATAAATAGTGTTTGAGTAGAATTTTCTAAAACAAATTTCAATAAATTCAATTTTTTCAAATTAAAGTACTCATCACTATATTATATATTTGTATGTTTATATAGGTATGTTTATTGTATGTATGTATATACATGCATGTTATATATTATATCTATATATATATACATGCATATATATACATACATACATATACATACATATATATACATACATATATATATATAGTGTTGAGTACGTTAATTTGAAAAAAATTGAATTTATTGAAATTTTTTAGAAAATTCATACTCAAAAAACTCTATTTTTATACTTGCAATATTATTATAAGTATATACTACATTATTCACTAGATAATATTTGAGATTGGACCTGACGATCATACAGTACGAGTCATCAGTTTGTAGTCCATCTCGATGTTCCGAGTACCAACCAATCGCTCCAGATTCTGAATGATCCTTCTTTCCCGCATCTGCTTGTCAATAGTCTCGACATAAGCTCTGGCCTCCCTTTTGTTTGATCTGTCACTTCTCCTAGACATCTCCTTCTATTGTTCCTAGAAGAAAAATCGAGTGTTCTTCGAGAAGCTCTCAACGAACAGTCTTGAGTGTCCCGTCGAGAACTCCTACAACTCATCAGCCAGCCATCACAAGTTTAAGTTTTGTTCAAGTGTCTTACATAGATACCCTGGTGGTTTGTGTTGATGGTGTGTTAATGTTATCTTGATTCAATTTCAGGAAAGGTCTTCTGAGGTTCGGTGATGTTAAGTTTCTTCTGATAACTCTCTACACTAAGCTGTAAATTCTTGAACAATCTTTTGATGATAAGACTTCTTGTGAACATACAAGAGCCACAATAAAGTCAACAATGTCACTGCCGTTGAGATGGAATAACTTGTGTTGAACTGCAAGAAGAAGCATGTATTCAATGTCGTTCAGGTGTAGATCAACGAAGTCACCTTCTTTAAACTTGTATAGCTGTCGATCAGCTCTTTTCACCACAATCTCTTCCAAGTGACCATATCCATGCAGTTTCTGGACACTAACACTTTTCACACCAAGAATCTTCTGAGTGGAATAGACATTATGTTGGAAAATTTGTTCACCTGAGATTTGTACCAAAGCTTACGCTTTTTCCCCAGTGCTTGATCCCCTTTTCAGCATCTTTGTCATACCCATGTTTGATAGTACTCCAAAGCGTAGGGGTCATGTATTCAATTCCTACTATCTCATACCGAGCTGCTTTTATCTTCGTGATAGACGTAGTGTACTTTTTCTCCGGATCAGAAGATTTCAGAAACTCCAGATCATTGTTGAAGAAGTATTCAACGGCAACGGTTAGATGGCCTGGGCGACCTTTCAGGGGAAGAGGATTGGTCAGGTCAACGATCTCTTTTTGGATTGTTCTATATAGTCAGTATGTCAATGCTTTTGAAACACTCTCCATTTATATCTCAGTTCAATGCAACTAGTGCATGTTCCTTTCAAAAGGTTATAAGCAGGTCCTACTAAGATTTCTTAAGTAAAATGGTCTATCTGGAGTGAGATGTCAACCGGAGTGGCCATTAGATCATTAAATGTGAGTGGATCCTTTCAAGCAAAAACCTAGTGAATATAGTGAGTTGTGTGTTAAAATGAGGCATAGGGGTCTCCTATTTATACTATAATTTTATGTCGGTTCCAGGGCCTAAAGGGGTGTCCAAAGTCGGTTTAGAGGGTCTAGATCATTTTTGGTTATTCAGGTTTCTTCTAGAGTGAAATGAAAAACGTGGGCCCCAAGAGTCGGGCGGCACGACCCTCTTTCGGGCTGCAATATCTCCTGTCGGGCGGCACGAGCTCTTGCCGCACGGCTAGCCACACGACCAATTTTTTTTTTTTGATTTTGCTTATTAGCTTCCCGTTTGAGTCGTGCTTGGTCGTGGGTCATTATACATCAATAAGACTTCATTTAAACTCTATCTTGGGCCTTGGAATCTTGTATGATTCACTCTTTTGCTCTTGAAATGCTTCCCGAGCTTGTTTTTTGATGCGGGATTCTTCGTACTTGTACTAAACTTCGTTTTTACTTCTTTTCTTCATTTTTTTCTTGCTTCTCTTATACTTGGCTACAAATATATTTGCAAACACATTTTGGTACAATTAAGGAACAAAAGCATATAAAAATAGCCAAATATCATATACAAAAGTACGGATAACGCTACAAAAAACATACTCAATTTGAGCGTTATCAGTATCATTTATGATTTTATACGAATATTCAAATTAGTGTTTAATCACATATGAAATTTTCATGCAAGTTTCAACAACCGAAAAAAACGAAGAAAAACTTGAAAAGAATGAAAAAAGTTGTCGAAAGTATATCAAAGTAATTATCTATGGAAAGAAAATTAAATGCTCGCCGTGATGGTATATTTTTTTCGCTTAATGATTAACGGTTTAAAAGATATTTAAGTTTTAAAAAATAGGTGAAATAATAAAATCCTTTTAATCACAGTCTTTAATTTTTTTTAGATGGATTGCTAGGATGAGTCCCTTGGTATCCAACTTTTTTTTTGTATCCAATAATTAAAATTAAAAACTACTTAAAAACACACGTTTTTTCCCGTTTATTAGGAAGGAAAACCAATTAACCAAAATATCATTTTAACCAAAATATTATTTTAACTATATACGTTATAAAATCTCATTGCTATGTACAGGTACCCGTCTAGTAAATACAAATGTATAGAATAATTTGTTAACCTAATGATAATGTTTTTTATAAATCTTTTTTTAGAAGAGGCACAATTTGTTAAACTAATTAATATATTCCTCAATTGAGGGTTAACTTAGGGGGTGTTTGGGTTTGCTTATTGAAAATAGATTATTCGTTTTGAAAACGGATAATCAGTTGTTACAAAACGTGGTTTTAAAATATAGTATTTGTATTTGATTATGTTGTTTGATATCGCAATAATCAGATAAACAGTTTTATTAGTGTTTGGCAAATCAGATTATGTACTATATTAATTCGTAAATGACCAAAATAGACATTTTTATAATATTACATTTCTTTATTTTTATATATAGAAAATGGACTTGTAAGCCTTATAGCATTGATAAATTACGTCTTTTGTATTTTTTGTCTCATTATTTGGATTTTTCTTAAAAGTCGTGCTCTAACAAATGAATTGTACTGGGTCGTATGAGGAAAAGTGGAGAACATTTTGGTAATATAGCCCATGGGAGAAAAGTGCGGTTTGTAAAAGCATGTCACCATCAACTTATCTGAAACTCCATTTTGGGAGTCTTCAACCGCAGAAAATCACCTTTTTACTTTTATTTGCCAAACACTAGAAGCTACATTATTTCATTTTCAAATCTCAATAATCAAATAAGTTGGTTTCAAACGCACATCCAAACACCCCCTTAGTTTATATAGGCTAATGGTTGACTTTACATGTACTAATGGTTTTTGGGCTAAAATAAAAAAGAAAAATTTACAAAATATACCTTCAACTTTTAGTTATTTACGATTTTTTAATATAATAAATTTTATTTATCAAATATGTAACACATATCTACTGATTCATTCAGAAAAAGATAGCCGCGAAAAGATCTTCGAATTGCGAACAAAACGAGTCCAATATTGCAATGCTTCTGACATACGTTCGATTTTATAAAAAATGTTATATTTAAAAAAAACTTTCCAAAAACACCCCTAAACTACCTAATAACCTTAAAAGCCGACCCAAAATAAAAAGAAAAAATAAAATTTACAAAACCTACCCTCAACTTTTAGCTATTTACGGTTTTTTATATAATAAACTTTATCTTTTTTGCCGTTTACGATTGTATTTAAAAATAGATTTTGCATTCATATTTATACTTATATACATACTAAAAGTCGTTCGTTCGCCCAAAAATCCAAGTCACGGCGTATCGACGTTTGGGCTGTCGGCTCACTTTTGGGCTGCGTTTTTCTTTAAGCCCGTTAACGTTTTTAAACTTTAATTAGTAAATACATTTCGTATATAAATCCTTATAAATTTCATACTATATAAATACGAATACCGCATATTTTGTTAACCAAATAAGTAAAAAAATACTATACTCGCCCCAACGACAAATACTCATTCAAATTTCGTGAATTAATCGGCCAAAGTGTCAGAAACAATTGTTAAAAAAATGCTCAGTCAAATAAAATACATGCGTTTGCTACAAATTGTTGGGATATGTACATACATCAAATAATATATGTCCAGGAAATTACGTGAGCCTATGGGGGCACACACGTATACACAAAGGATACATTTATTAATGTAATTAATATATTTATTGTATATTAATTATATTAATATGTTTCACGAAATGTTAAACGGTCTTTAATTATAACGTTAGACGTTAAATTTAATTAATAAATATTAACAAGTGAAGGACTTGTTAGTACGAAAACCAAAACCCGTGGGGTGTTGGTTATGACCGGTCGAACTAAAAGATTACAATGGAGGAGAGTGTCGATTTAGGAAACTTGAGGAGGTGCTCTAGTCTAACTTGGAAAACAAGTTTAAAGACTATATAAATACCCCCTTATAGTTCATGGGATGGGATCATGAGAAAACCTAATTTCGGTGGAAAACCCAGAAAAACCAAACAAATGCCCTAAATAAACTCACAAGCCTTGAATACCATACGTCAATTCCATTTGTGATTAATGTTACATGTAGAATATACATGCATGTTATTCACGTGCATGTAATGTTATACATTGGCAATTGAATCTGTTATTTCCTTACCCGTGTATTAGACGATTGAATGTAACATTCCTTTGCGGGATTCGATCGGTCTATATCAAAACAAGAATATAGTGTTTGGTTGTTTTATTCGTGAAGAAAGGACTATCATCCTAGCGTATCTCCGTGACGTGTAGTGTGTGCATACCATAGAGGTTATCTACTTTGGTAACATGTTAAGTTTCGCGTATTATATTTATAAATACGCGTATATTCAAGACTGTGTTCGTTAGATTGCTAAAAGGTACACACCTCTTGAACTCTTTATTGATTACTTATTCTATATGTATTTATATGTTTTCCGCTGCGTACTCGTGATTTGTATTGATCAATAGATGTAAAACCCCAACAGTGGCATCACGAGCCATCGTATAGAACAGTAATTACAAAGAAGTAAAATTGGACAAATTAGGGTTCTTGATTAATTTATTAAAACCCTTTGGGCGTTTTTAGTTATAAAGATTGGATCTTGATAATAAAATTAATTAGACGAAACCCTAGGTTGTATGCAATTTTATGGTATCAAATTCGATTGTTATGTTAATTGAGTTAATTGATCGTTTTGATAGATTATTAATTGTTAATAGGTATCCGTAATAAACACATGCAAGTTTATCATGGATAGATATATGATATTCGTGTTCTTGATTAAGTGTTAATTGATTGTTCATGCAAAATAGATGATTAGAAAATTATAGACATTAAAAGTTGAGTTTTTTTTAGTTTTCTGACTGTTTGACACACTGTTACTAAAAATTCGTAAAATATTTATCGTAAGTCGAAAAAATTTAAATTTTTTATGGTATATCCACGACTCAGTAAGCTACAACTTTGTAGTTTACTACAAAAGCTGGGGAAGACCCTAGCTGTATTCTGTCGGGGCCTGAAGTCGACTGAAATTTTCTATCAGCTTTTATGTGCTATGTGGTATATATTTATATATGGCTTACGCAATCCATTATATCGATGTATGTGGCCGGATTCATTAGAAAAAGGAGCCTTATATGAATATATACATAGTTTAATTATTAGATAATTAGAATCATCAATAATATTTGCATGACTTAATTGTTAAGTGATTAAGAGCCTGTTTGTTTAGTTTTTCTATTAAGTCCTGTAAAATTAAAGTGATTGTTTGGATATATATTGTCTGTTTGTAAAAGAATAAATGGTTGTTTGTTTTGTGTGCTGAAAAATGTCAAATTAGAAAAATTACCATTGTACCCTTTTATATGAAATACGTGTTGAATAAATAATTAATTGGATAAAATTAGTGGAAGGTTAGATATGTAAAGTAAAATAAAAATGATGACTTAATTTAGAAACCCTCACTTTCATGGCTTTTTCTACAAAGTCATCAATTTATCTTAAGCACTAAACAAACACTCAATCAATGACTTAATAAACTTACCAATTTATGAATTAAGTCTTTTTAAGTTATTATCAAACACTATCTAAATAAATGTTATGTGTATTAGTTATTGTTTATATTGTTTTGTTTTAAGTGTTGACTTGTGAGAAAACAAAATGGTTTTTCGAAAAAAATAAAATATAAACATGACTAATAACTATGAAATAAGATTTATTATAAACTGTTAATTGCGAAGTCTTATGTGTCAATCGGGTGTGGTTATCTATAATGTTAGAGCTCATACATTAACTTCTCACGACGAGACTTGCAATTTAATAAGTTTATAATGTGTTTTCAATCAAAGATTGAATTTTATCAATGACGAAATTTGCAAAAGTACTATTTATTTGCAAGGCATATCACCGAGGGTTTGATGTTGATATACTCTATAAATCCTCGATATCTTGCAATTATTTAGAATGCGCGAATGGTCTAGGATTTGAATGATTTTTAATCATTCTGTAATCTTTTCCCGCGATAGAATAAGAAATATTTAGATTTGAAAACACGTTGAATCGTTAATTTTTAAAGGTAACACTATTTATAGATTAGATGTATAGAAAATAAGTGATACCATAATAAATAACTTAATTGAGTAAAGTTTTATTAAAATTCATGATACGAAGATGTATGCATACTTCTTCGTACATATTTGACACGTCAAATGTAAATACCCTTTTAAATAAGTTGTTGCCATCCAATTTGTAAGAACACTTGCATTTGCCTTTTACATTGCGTGAGACGTAGTTAGATTGCAAACCCAAGGTGATTATACACTCTCCGTGAGACGTTGGTGTCACATAATCACAGTTCTGGATTGGACGACTTAATCGAGGTAAGCGGGTGAGACCTTGTAAAACCCAAAAATTTGGTTTACATTTTTATTTCACCATTTTGAATATAATCTAAGTTTGAATAATAAGTCTTTAACATTAAAACCTTAGGTTATAATTATTTATGTATTATAAATACATAACATAAGGTATTTGTTTATATATATATATATATATATATATATATATATATATATATATATATATAATATTATATATTATATATATATTTTTTTGCCCCCCCCCCCCTTTATTTAGTATGATATCTTTTTTTTATTTACAAAACATATTTTAAGTATTAAATGTAAAAGGATTAAGGCAAATCTTTTGAAATCTTCTAAAAGAATAAGAAATTTTTGTCTCCCTCTTCTCTCCTATATATTCAGCCGATCTCTCCTCTCTCCCTCATTATTCTCTCTCAAAAATTTTACTCCAAAACTTGTGTTCATCCATAGAATTTGCAAGAAGAAGAAGGTGGTATAGTAATTGGTGATTCCGGTAGTGTTTTTCAAGCCTTGGTGTTTTTGGTGTGATTCTTGGCTTTAATTCTTTGGTGTTCTTGTTCTTGTGACCTCTCCATTCTTGATTCTCTAAGGTATTCCATGTTCTTTTAATTCATTCTTTGTGTCACCATGATTACACATAAATTTTGCATAAAATCATAAAATCATAAAAGGAAAACATGTGTAATAATCTGGTAAAATTCTTTATGATTGAACCTGAAATAATCTTGTTAAAATCATGTTATGAAACCCTAGATCATCATTAATGATGTTTTAATGAAAACCTACAAGATTAGAAACCCTAGGATATGTTTTTATGAAGAGGATTGGTTAGAATTAGGGTTTATATGTCTTTATGTTTCTGTCCAGAATTTTGGGTCATATTGATCGGGGTATAACTTGGTGATAAAAACGAGTTTTGACATGATTCTTGAGCCTAAAGTTAAATTCAAAGAGTCTAGTTTCTGGAAAATCCAGGCTCATGTCCATTGGAGGTCGGGAAGGTCGATTTTTAATTTTTATAAGATTAAGTGTCGAATCTGGAATTTCTATCCGAAAAATTCAGTAGTAGTATTTGATTTTTAATTCTCAAACCGTAAGGAGTTGGCCTTTAAAATTCGAACTGGTAAATCTTCATGATATTAGCTACATCCATGATTTTTTCAGAATTTTCTGAGTTGTCTAAGTAGGGTTTTTACGCGTGAACTTTTCGAAAGTACCAGCAGGTCATTTTCTGGATCAGTTTTGGTAACGATGGTTAAAGGGGTATTTATACATGGAAATAAAATCAACCAAAATTCATGGGCATACTAGACACATGTGGGAACCTCTGTGATTTTTGGTAGAATTTTAGGAGGTCGTTTAATGGGTCTATAAATTGGAAACCAACTCTTAAAAAGTTCACAGATTCTGGAAATTAAGAAAACCCTAATTAGGTTTCATTAAGTGCTATAAGTAGTAAGATTTAGCAATGAACATATAAAATAAGATATATAATGATATGTAATCATGGATTCTTGTAGATTCGGTGAAGAGGGAGTGATCTCTTAACTTTGTGTTCTTTCTCTCCATTGCGTGTTTGTTAAGGTACAGATATTTCGTCCTTTTAGTAAGGACACCTCATGACTTGATTCTCATTTGTTTTAGCTACTTTGATTCGTTTGATATTCCGTCTGATTTGCTATCCGTACTCATGACTCATTGATATTCGTTGATATTCTGTTTGATTTGATATTCGCATTCATGATTCCTTTGATCTTTGTTTGAATATGATATTAGATCCGTTATCTTGATTGAATTATTGGTAACTTGTTCAGTTTGCTTAAATCTTTGCCCGAGCTATTTGAACTAGTCATGGAGGTACCATGACCATGTCATTGATGCACCAATGGCATGACACTATCTGTGGCGGTGTGATTAGTCCACGGCGTTCCCTTTTGAATGATGGCCTTTGATTATTATTAGCTTACATATGTATGTATACTCGTCATTGTACTTGTGTATATGGATATGACTTTGTTTTGCAGGGAGCGTATGGATGCATCCTAGGTACTTTGTTCCGTTCAGTTCAGGTGAATGGTTGTGTGTGTGCTATACACCCCATATCACATTTGGTACATCAGGAGTTGCAAATCCTGTGTACAACTTATTATGTGGCTATATGATTATATCTGTTTAGGGTCTATTCATGTATCATGTTTAGACATTTATCTGAGCTCGTGGGCATTCCTTTGATTTTTCTCGATTCTTATTCATTTGATTCATATTTCGTATGATATTTGTTTAGCAGGTTCTCGTGATTCATTTCATTCATTCTTTTGTCTTATTACCTTATTATTATTATATCTGTTCACTGAGCGTTAGCTCAGTCGCATTTTCTTTTCCTGCGGCAGGTAATAAGCGGGAAGCTGAGATTTGAGTGTTGAGAGTAGGAAGCTTTTAGAGGACCGACCCTTGATAGATTTCCTTTGTTTGGATTTATGTATAAGACTTATTTCGTTTGAAGATCTCTTTTCATTTAGACTTTGTTGGAATTTAATACTTTTGGAAGTCATTTTGTTACATGACTTAGTATTTTTATTTAATAAAGTCTTCCGCTTGCGTTTATATATTCTGATATGACACCATAATGTGACTCTTGGTCTCTTTATCAGAGCGGGATGTTACAATTATGGTATCAGAGCCAGGTTACGCCCTGTAGAACCTAGGTTATGACCTGTGAGGATTGGGTAGACATTAGGTTTCCTTTTGATATGATCACTTCCTTTCGTATTTTGATCTTAACTCTAAATTGTCTTCGCTGTTTCATTTTTTGATTTCTAAGATGGTCAGCACACGTGGATCTACCCCCGAATTTTCGGGTCCTGCTTTTGAGGCGGCGGTGCAGCGAGCAGTTGATGCATTGCTACCTGGTCTCACTACTCGGCTTACCAATGAGATCCGTCAGAATGGCGCTGGGGGAAGTGGTGACCAACCTCCCACCATCTACACCTGGTTGGAAAGGTTTGGGAAACAGAAGCCTCGATCTTTTAGCTCCGTAACCACTCCAGTTGATGCTGAAAATTGGATTGCTCACATTGAGAAGATATTCGAGGTTTTGGGATGTGCTGATGAATTCAAGGCTAGGTTGGCAAGTTACAAGTTGGAAGGAGATGCTCTCAATTGGTGGAAGGCTTTTAAACAAGCCAAAGGAGGTGAGACGTATGTAGCTACCTTGTCATGGAAGGATTTTCGTGACATCTTATTTTTTGCAGTACTTTCCCAGGTCTGAGCAACAAAAGTATGAGAGGGAGTACCACACGATTCGTCAAACAGATGGAGAGACCAGTGGTGAGTTTATGAAGAGGTTTCTCAGGTTGGCAAGTTTTGTGGGTAAGAAGGTAGGTCCTCCAGAGGAACAGGCCAAGCATTTCAAGTGGGCACTTTGTGATTGGATTCTAGATGGGATAGTGAACACAGAATTTACTGATGTGGCTCAAGTGGCCAATGCTGCTAGGAACATTGAGATTCTCTGTGAGAGGTCAAGTCAGAATAACAAGAGAAACCGTGATGGGGACCGTATTCGACCGACAACTCAAGATAGCAATCAGAGGGGTTATGATCAGAAGGGTTATGACGGTCGCAGTTATGACATGTAGGGTGGCAACAGTAATCAGAAGTCATGGCAGAACCGAGGTCAGTAGTACAACCGTTCTTCTGGGTCTTCTGGTCAGAAAGGATACCCGGACTATGCCTCATCTCCTCCATGCGACACATATGGGAAACTTCATCCGGGTAAGGCATGTCATAGGGTTACTAGAGCTTGTTTTACTTGTGGTTTTGATTGGGCATATGGCCAGGGATTGCCCTAAGAATGGTGGAAACGGTGGTGAGGGAAATGGGAACGACAATCAACCTGCTGCTAGGGGCGAGTATTTTCTTCGACCAAGGATTAGGCAGCTAACTCTTCAGGTACCGTTTCGGGAACTCTCTTCTTGAATGGTTGTGCCATTTTTTTGTCTTATTTGATACGGGTGCAACACATTAGCATCTCCCCTACGCTACTTAATTATACCTTATCGATATCTACGCCTATGAAAAGTATGGTGATCATTGACCACGAATATCAAAAACTGTCCGCTTTAAATTGATATAAGATTCCGTATCTGCTAATCATTTCCTCTGGATATGAATGATTTTGATATAATTCTGGGCATGGATTGGTTGACTGAACATCGCGCCACTATCGTTTGTCATACCAATCGTGTCATCTTTGGTGATCTGGATAACCCTGAATTCATCTACCTATTTCAATTTCGATTTCAATTTCGAGGACGAAATTTTCTTTTTAGAGGGGAAGAGTTGTAAAACCCAAAAATTTGGTTTACATTTTTATTTCACCATTTTGAATATAACCTAAGTTTGAATAATAAGTCTTTAACATTAAAACCTTAGGTTATAATTATTTGTGTATTATAAATACATAACATAAGGTATATATATATATATATATATATATATATATATATATATATATATATATTCTTATTTTAAGGATATATGGTCGGCCCCCTTTTTTATTAGTATGATATCTTTATTTTTTTTTACAAAACCTATTTTAAGTATTAAGTGTAAAAGGATTAGAGCAAATATTGTGTAATCTCCTAAAAGAATAAGGAATTTTTGTCCCCCTCTCCTCTCCCATATTTAGGCCGGCTCTATCCCTCTCCATCACCATTCTCTCTCAAAAAATTTACTCTAAAAACTTGTGTTCATCCATAGAATTTGCAAGAAGAAGAAGGTGGTGTAGAAGTTGGTGATTCGGGTAGAGTTATTCAAGCTTTGGTGTGTTGGTGTGATTGTTGATTCTTGATTCCTCGGTGTTTTGTTCTTGTGATCCTCTCCATCTTGATTCCATAGGTATTCCATGTTCTTTTGATTCATTCCTTGTGTCACCATGATTCATACATAAGTTTTCCATAAAATCATAGAATTGTAAAAGGAAAACATGTGTAATAATCTTGTAAAATTCTTTATGGTTGAACCTGAAATAATCTTGTTAAAATCATGTTATGAAATCCTAGATGACCATTAATGATGTTTTAATGAAAAAACCTATAAGATTAGAAATCCTAGGACATGTTTTTATGAAGAGGATTGGTAAGAATTAGGGTTTATATGTCTTTATGTTTCTGTCCAGAATTTTGGGTCGTGTTGATCGGGATATAACTTGGTGATAAAAATGAGTTTTGACATGATTCTTGAGCTTAAAGTTAAATTCAAAGAGTCTAGTTTTTGGAAAAGTAGGGCTCATGTCAATTGGAGATTGGGAAGATCGATTTTTAATTTTTATAAGCTTAAGTATCGAATCTGGAATTTTTGTCCGAAAAATTCAGTAGTAATATTTGATTTTTAATTCTCAAACTGTAAGGAGTTAGCCTCTAAAATTTGAACTGGTAACTCTTCATGATATTAGCTACATCCATGATTCTTTTTAGAATTTGCTAAGTTGTCTAAGTAGGGTTTTTACGCGTAAACTTTTTGAAAGTACCAGCAGGTCACTTTCTGGATTAGTTTTGGTAATGATGGTTAAAGGGGTATTTATTCATGGAATTAAAATCAACCAAAATTCGTGGACATACTAGACACATGTGGGAACCTCTATGATTTTTGGTAGATTTTTAGGAGTTCATTTAACAGGACTATAAAATTCAAAGCCAATCCTTAAAAAGTTTATAGATTCTGGAAATTTAGAAAACCCTAATTAGGTTACATTAAGTACTATAATTAGTAAGATTAAGCAATGCGTTTATAAAATGAGATATATAATGATATGTAATCATGGATTCATGTAGATCCGGTATCGAGGGTGTTATCTTTTGCCTTTGTGTTCTTTCTCTCCGTTGCGCGATTATTAAGGTATAGATATTCCGTCCTTTTAGTAAGGACACCTCGTGACTTGATTCTCATTTGTTTTGCTACTTTGATTCATTTGATATTCCGTCTGATTTGCTATCCGTACTCATGACTCATTTATATTCATTGATATTCTGTTTGATTTGATATTCGCATTCATGATTTCTTTGAACTTTGTTTGAATATGATAATTAGATTCGTTATCTTGATTGAATTATTGTTAACTCGTTCAGTTTGCTTAAATCTTTACCCGAGCGATTTGAACTAGTCATGGAGGTACCATGACCATGTCATTGATGCACCAATGGCATGACACTATATGTGGCGGTGTGATTAGTCCACGACGTTCCCTTTTGAATGACGGCCTTTGATTATTATTAGGTTACATATGTATGTATACTCGTCATTGTACTTGTGTATATGGATATGACTTTGTTTTGCAGGGAGCATATGGATGCATCTTAGGTACTTTGTTCCGTTTACTTCATGTGAATGGTTGTGTGTGTGCTATACACCCCATATCACATTTGGTACATCAGGAGTTGCAAATCATGTGTACAACTTATTATGTGGCTATAGGATTATATCTGTTTAAGGTCTATTCATGTATCTTGTTTAGACCTTTATCTGAGCTCATGGGCATTCCTTTGATTTTTCTCGATTCTTATTCATTTGATTCATATTTCGTATGATATTTGTTTAGTAGGTTCTCGTGATTCGTTTCATTCGTTCTTTTGTCTTATTACCTTATTATTATTATTATATCTGTTCACTGAGCGTTAGCTCAGCCGCATTTTCTTTTCCTGCGGCAGGTAATAAGCGGGAAGCGATTTGAGTGTTGAGAGTAGAAAGCTTTTAGAGGACCGACCCTTGATAGATTTCCTTTGTTTGAATTTATGTTTAAGACTTATTTCGTTTGAAGATCTCTTTTCATTTAGACTTTGTTGGAATTTAATACTTTTGGAAGTCATTTTGTTACATGACTTAGTATTTATATTTAATAAAGCCCTCCGCTTGCGTTTATATGTTCTGATATGACACCATAATGTGACTCTTGGTCTCTTTATTGGAGCGGGATGTTACAATGGTCTAACTTTAGAAAGTCTCCTTTTGAAATTAATAACTTAAAATGTTCAAAAATGGCTTTTGGAAGTTAATGAAACCTCAAGTCTTGCTTTATTGTCTTTGTCGAAATTGCTTTATTGTCTTTATTACTTTATTGTCTTTGAGAAGAATCTTGGATAGGGGAGAAAGAGTCGAGATTTCAATTTCCTAGATTATACGCCTTGGAATCTTGCAAGCACTTATGGGTGGCTGATAAAATGAGGCATGCTTCTTTATCCTCTTCTTTTCGTCATCCTCCAGGGGAGGGGCCGAAGAGGAGCAATTTCGCCTTCTAAATTCTTTTCTTACTGTTTTGACCCTTCCTCAAATGAATGATCGTTGGTATTGGTCTCAGGATGGTTCAGGTGAATCCTTCTCTTAGAGGTGTCGAAATCTCCTCTATTATATATGCCCTATATGTTATCCTTCAGTTGAATCCTCTTCTCATCTTCTTTTCACGTGTCCTTTAGCTCGCCATGTGAGATGTAAGGTGTTGCGTTGGTGGGAGCTTGACGTTCTTTTCCGTATGTCTTCGAGTTTGAAGGTTGTGTTCGAAGGTGTTTGCTAGGTCTATTTGGAGATTTAGAAACCGTCTCCTATTTGATAAGTGTCCTCCCCGTAAGAATTTCCTTTTTGATGATATTTTTCAAAGGACTTTTTCTTGGTGTTCTGGTCGTTTTATTGCATATCGTTAATTATCGGCCGCTACGAATTTTCCGTGTGTGCACGGGTATTCGCCCAGTATGGTATAATTGTCAAAAAATACACACAAAGTCAAAATTTAAAAGGTTCGTTTGTTAATAGCAAAGAAAAAAATAACTACACGAAATAACAAAAATTAACAAGTTAGATATTTTTTTCAAATCTATAGTTTTTTTCTTAATCAATTCTCACTTGCTTTCGGTCCATATTTTTTTTATTAAATTTATTGTGTATTATTAAAAGTATTAATCAAATTAATCATATTACTTTTGCTTGAGATATTATTATAATTTTTAATAATAATAATTAATTAATTATGAGTAAAATTATTATTTTGCAAAACATTAAAAAGATGAAACAATAATTATTATGTTTTTACACTGTTTTTTGTTGATAGAAAAATAATTTGAGACGGAATGAGTAAAAAATAAGCATTTCAAAAAATAAACTTTTTTTCATAGTTAAATTCAACCAATAAACAACCTCACTTTCTTAAACCGGTGCATTGAGGTTAAATGTACAATTATATTACTTTATGTTCGCCTCGTTATATTAAATTTAACATGATATTTTTCGTTTGCTCTTTTTCTCATAAGTAATATTGGTTGAAATTAGTGCAAACTAGTTTTATTACGAAACAAAATATGCAAGAATTGAGAGCTCTCTTATTTCTTACCGATTTGAATGTAAAATAACGTTATGTTTTGATTGGTTAAAAAACAAGGGATAAAGCCGTAGAATACCAACGAACTTTTCATAATTTATCGATTTGGTACGTGTACTGAAACAATTATCGATTTGGTACGTGTACTTTCATAAAGTGTTCTCATTTACATATTTTGATGACGTGTCACGTTATTGATGTGCTACGTGTCAGCCTATCACGTATGACACGTCATCAAAATGTGCAAATGAGAACACTTTATGAAAGTACAAGTACTAAATCGATAATTTTTTCAGTACACGTACCAAATCGATAAATTGTGAAAAGTTCGTTGGTATTCTACGGCTTTATCCCAAAAAACAATAGTAATAATTAACACTCTATTCTTGAGTTTTTTCATTGAAGAAAAGTAAATAAATTAAAAGTAAACACTTTCAGCCTAATTTTGGGAAAAAACATTTTACTTTAAAATGAACTAAATCGTCTTTCTTTTTCATTCATTTTCCTTTTTGTTTCCTCTTTAATTAATACTCGAGAATACAACTTTTTCTGTTTCACTTCATTTTTGTTGCTTTTCTTTCTTAAATGATACTCGAAAAATAACATTCCTTTATTGTTTTCTGTTCCTTCTATTTTTCCAAACCCTAAAATTTTTCCAAACCCTAACCTTATTTTCATTATCCTCCTCCAAAATCTTTTTTTCTTTCCTGGATGGTTATGGCTCATCCTGTTAGCAGTGGATCTAAGTTTTCAAATGAATCTTTGCTGGAAAGGCTCTCCTGTAATATTTTTATTACAAATTTCCCTACTAGCAATTCTAGCTAAAGAGCTAATGGATACCTGTGCTAAGTATGGAACTCTTTTAGACGTTTATATTAAGGTTCATGACGTTGATATGCTGATTAGAAACTTAAGGTCTGTATGGCCGGGAAGTTTTCATTTGTATGCCAATGTGGCTCGCTTCAATAAAGACTCTAAATCTTCTTTCTCCCAAAAGTTGCATGCCAATGAACCGTTGAATGTCCCCAGACCTTCTTTTGCTAAAGTTGTCAAGGGTTCTGTTATCCAAGAGAGAAATGTTACTCCTGTCATGGTATTGGAATAAGGTACTTTAAATTATGAGGGGGATCCAGTGCTTATGGGGTGTGTTAAAGAATTCAAAACTATTCCTAACATTCATCATATATGCTCTTCTGAAGGTTTTAATGGGATAAAAACCAGTTACCTTGGAGGTTTTTGGGTTCTCTTTGAATTTGACTCATTCTAATCATGTAAAAAATTTCATACTCATGTCGGAATCAAATCGTGGTTCTCTAGCCTTAAACAGTGGACTTCAAATTTTGAAATAAAGGATAGAGTGGTCTGGATTGATGTCGAAGGTACACCTTTGAGAGCGTGGTCCCATGCAACTTTTCAAAAGATCGCAAGTAAATGGGGTGAGCTTGTCCACATGGACCTCTCTAATGTTCCGAATAATACAAGCATGCGTTCTATATGCGTTAGAGACTTAATGTTCACATCTTATTGGTTGAATCTCCTTAACGTTGTTTCTTGACGGAAAGGTTTCTATTGTTCGAGCTAAAGAAGTCATGGGTTGGGTCCCTGATTTTGTAGATGATAACTCCAATGAATCTGAGGTAGGTAGCGATGATAACGATGGTGGTTTAATTCCATAGATTTGGGTGAAGAAGATGATGACGAAGTGTTCCTGATTCAATCCAAGCTTTAAGTCGATGAAGCATTCCCAGTGGATCAAATGTTCTAGGACGTGAACCTAAGAAAACATAGGTGGGGTGGTTAGTGAGTAACATAAATAAAAATCAAATCCACTAATGCCCTTTTTTGAGGATCCTTTTTGGGCTATAAAAAGAGAGGTTCTTATTCCAAGTCAATCAAAGAAAACGAATGTAACAAGACGAAAAAGAATCAACAGTATCCTCATCAAACTTTTGATATTCCAGCTAAGATGGTGCAAAAGCGAAGTTTCAGAAAGACAAACGAACCAAAGTTCCCACCATGTTTTACTCCATCTAAAACTCGATCCCCACTAACAATGAAAAATACTGTTCAAACAACAGTTACTCTCAATTCACCTGTTTCAATGCGGACTTCCTCAAATAGGCCTGATTTTAATGAATTGGGTCAAACAAAAACCAACTAGGCTGGTGACGGTAAATCAGATATAGAATCTAATAATAAGTCATATGGCGGTGCCAAGCAAGATCATGTTGACTCCATGGCGCAACCTACAAAACCAGTGAATGGTTTTTCTATTCTTGAACGTTTTCAAGAGTTCATCTCTATAGGTCAAGCCATGGGTTATGGCATGAATGGTTGTGAAAGACTATCGGATGATTATTACAAGTATGAGAGATCAGTCTTACTTTAAATGATTTGCCCTTCAGTTAATATTCAAGGGCTCGGTGGACAGGAGAAAAAGAAATGGGTAAAGACGCTTTGCCATTCTAACCAAGTAAACTTTCTTTCTCTTCAGGAGACGAAGATGGTTTCTCTTGATGTTTTTGTGGTTAAGGCCATTTGGGGTAACATGTATTTTGATTTCGCTACCAGTTCAGCTAGAGGTAGATCGGATGGTATCTTATGTGTTTGGGACAAGACTTTATTTCAAAAAAAGAGAACATATTCTACTGACCATTGCCTTTGTGTGGAAGGTACGTGGTTGGCTTTAAATTCAGATTTATTGGTTATGTCAGTCTATTCTCCTCAAGACTTATCTCAAAAAAGAGTTTTATGGGCTTACATGAATGGAATTATTAATCGTTGGCATATATGGTGAGGTTATAGCTATGGGAGATTTCAATGAAGTGCGTTGTGACATGGAACAATATGGATCCTATTTTCATAAATTAAAAGCAGTCGAATTTAACGCGTTCATTGCTAATTCTCATTTAATTGGCATTCCGTTAGGCGGTTACTCTTTTACCTGGTCTGATAAAGATGCAAGCAAGATGAGTAAGTTAGATCGGTTTCTAGTATCTCAAGGAGTTTTGGACCTCTTTCCAAACATGTTTGGCCTGATTTCGCATCGTCACATTTTGGATCATAGACTAATTCTCCTTAAAGAGTCTCAAGTTGATTACGGTCCTATTCCTTTCTGTTTGTTTCACTCTTAGTTTTTAGAACCTGATTTTGTCTCAATTGTAGAAAACTCTTGGAATAATGACGGGATTTTCGATAATAATGCCATGACCTTGCTCAAAAACAAGTTGAACTGTTTGAAGCTTAGGCTGAAAAAGTAGAGCATTGACAAGAAGAGCATCAATGAGCACGATCGTAACACTCTGTTAGATTCCCTTCGCGATATTGATTCACGTCTTGATAAAGGAAAGGGTCATCCTGATGATATCTCTTGCCGTGTTAATATTTTTCGCGACCTCATGGATATGGATAATAAAGCTTATGTCAATTTAGCCCAAAAAGCCAAGGTAAATGGGCCATTGAGGGAGACGGAAATTCCAAATACTTTCATGGAATGGTAAACAAGAAGAAAAAAAAACTTGCTATCAAAGTTATCCTAGTAGACGGAGAGTGGATAGATAATCCTTCTCGGGTCAAGACCGAGTTCTATAACCAAAGAAACCCAACGCGATTATTTTATTTTATTTTTTCTTTTTTTTTTTTTTTTTTTTTTTTTTTTTTTTTTTTTTTTTTTTTTTTTTTTTTTTTTTTTTTTTTTTATTTTTTTTTTTTTTTATTTTTTTTTTTTTTTTTTTTTTTATTTATTATTTATTGTTTTCATTTTTAGTTTTTTTTTTTTTTTTTTTATTTTTTTTTTTTTATTTTTTTGCTGATAGGATCTCTACCCATGATTGGTTAGTGGGGCAGGGTTCCTTTCGAAAGCGATTTTACTAGACGTTTAGATATTTATCAGGCTGGGGATTTGGAAACTGATGTAACTGATGATGAAATTAAAAGAGCGGTCTAGGATTGTGGCGCCGATACGTCTCCTGGACCCGATGGGTTTACCTTTGAGTTTTTCAGGAAATTCTGGTATATAGTTGGAAAGGAGGTGATAAATGTTGTTAAGGAGTTTTTCAACTCTAGTGTTTTCCCAAAGAGGTGTAATCCCTCGTTTATTGCCTTAATTCCAAAAGTGTTAGATGCTAAACGCCTTAACAATTTTTGTCCTATCAGTCTAATTGGTTGTCAATATAAAAATTTTGGCAAAATTCTTGCCAATCATTTAAGCATGGTGATTGATGATGTCATTAGTCAAGAGCAATCGGCGTTCTTTAAAGGAAGGCAAATCACAGATGGTCCTCTCATCCTTAATGAGATCATCTCTTGGTGTAAGTCCAAAAAGATGCAATCCTTATTGTTCAAAGTTGACTTCCAAAAGGCGTTTGATTCGGTTTGTTGGGATCACCTTGATGATATTCTTGGTAAACTAGGCTTTGGTAATAAATGGCGGGGATGGATCCGCGGTTGCCTTCTTTCTTATAAGGCCTCGGTTCTAGTAAATGGTTCACCTACTGATGAACTTCACTTCCACAGGGGTTTAAGGCAAGGTGATCCTCTATCTCCTTTCCTCTTCATCCTTGTAATGGAAAGTCTTCATGTTTCCTTCCAATGGCTTATCGATAAAGGTATGTTTGATCCTATTCTTGTTGGCAAAGATAATTTGGTTCCTATATCGCATCTTTTTTATGCTGATGATGTAATGTTCATTAGAAAGTAGACTTGTGAAAATGTTAATGCCCTTATGATGATGTTGCAATGGTTCTTCCTCACTTATGGTTTGAAGGTAAACATGCAAAAAAGTAATCTTTGTGGTGTAGGAGTTCGTTCTTCTGATATCCAAAGCATGGCTGATCGTTATGGTTGCTTAGTAACCAATCTTCCTTTTACACATATTGGGGTTAAAGTGGGGGTTAATATGTCAAAGATCAACTTCTGGAATGAGGTTGTTCAAAAGGTCAGGAGTAAGCTTTCTTCTTGGAAAGCTAAAACATTGTCAGTGGGAGGAAGGATCACGCTTATTAAATCGGTTCTAGGTGCAATTCCAACATATTACCTGTCATTATATAAAGTTCCAGAAGGTGTTTTATCTCATCTTGAAAGCCTTCGTAACTCTTTTTTATTGGGAGCTGATGTGGGTGAGCGTAAGATTACGTGGGTTTGTTGGCGTAAAGTGATGGCGCACAAACAGCTTGGTGGTCTAGAGGTAAGTAGCTTGTATGCCCTTAACCTCGCTTTATTGTTCAAATGGATTTGGCGTTTTAGGGCTTCTCGACCAGCTCTTTGGATCAAGATTATAAAAGCTATCCATGGCAATATTGGTCGTCTAGATTGCACCATTTCTTCTCCTTCAGGTTGACCTACCCGTTGGCTTAGGATTCCTAAAAAGATATTGTCTGAAGGCTCAAATAAAAAGGAGTGGACCTGTTGGAATTTGCAAAAAAGTCATAGGCAATGGTAATAACTCTAATTTTTGGAATGATAAATGGTTGGGGAATTTTTATCTAAAAGAAAAGTTCCATAGGTGTTATAACTTGGAGATCCAAAAGGACGCTTCTGTTGCCTTCAAGCTAAGTAATTCTCATGATATCGCTTCCACGTTTAGAAGACTTCCAAGAGAAGGATTAGAGTTGTCCTAGTTTAATGAGCTTTTATAACAGCTGTCTCAACATCGGTGGTCCTATCTTCTTCAGAGGATCATTGGGCCTGGACACTGACGCGCATGGTGTTTTTTCTGTGAAATCTGCTAGACAAGCCATTGATAAACAGACCCTCGACAACTATTTCTACTTCTAAACAAGCTGGTCGGCAAGATTCTCCCCAATAAGCTCAACATTTTATGGAGTATGTTTTCTTGAACAAGCTTCCTACAAATCAAACCTTTCTGCTCGACGGTGTGGCTATTCATGTACTTTGTGCAAAATGTGGAATATGTAGATAGAAAACTATCGAAATCACATTTTCTTTGGTTGTTCCATGGCTTTGGATTTGTTTCAGTTGCTGGGACGTTGGGGGAACATTCAAGTTCCTACTTTCTCTGACTTCTCCTCATGGGAATCATGGTTTTCTAGTCTTAGGCTCAATAGTCTTCAAAAGCGCACGTTGGAAGCCTCTTTTTTCTCCTTGTGGTGGCATATTTGGGTGTATAGGAACGGGACTTTATTCTTCACGAAGAAGCCTCTCAAAGGAATGGTCTTTGATAACTTTGTTTCTCAAACGTTTATTTGGGTGAGTAATAGGTGTAGGAGTTTTAATTTTAATAGGTTGGAATGGTTAAAAGACCCGTTAAACGCTATTTCTATGTAATTCCTTTGTAGTCTAGCTTCTTGCTAGGTTTCCGTAATAAAAGTTTTCGCCGTTCAAAATTTTTTATTTATTTATTAAAGAACGTATTTTGTTAATAAGATTTTATGTAAAAAATTACGTGTGTCACATCAGGTGCTCAAAACATTTTAGGAAAAAATGTTAAAAAAATCATTTTAGTATAAACCTCTTTAATTTATACGTTTTTCAAAAGAAAAAAATATATTTCGTGATTATTTATTATTTCAATTTTCCGGCGTTATCAAACTGTGAAATTCAATGTATTTCTTATTCAGTTTCATTTCTATGAATTCTACTATATATTTCATTTTTAATATCTTGAAATTCCCTCGTATATTAATATAATCTTTAAATTCTCTTTACCAAGCAGAAGTCTAATAGTAGATGTGTTATTAGATTAATTAAAAGTTTATCAATGAGATTTTCTTAAACTACGTGCATATGAAAAAGGGTGCATTTGTTTTATTAAAGATTTAAATTTGAATTTGAATTTTATATTGGATTGAAAGAAAAGCATGAAACATAAAATATGTGATAGTTTAAAAACTAGTTTGTTTAATTGTTGGTATAAAGATTTAGATTAAAATTTATCATCGTTTTCTAAATTAACAATAATGTTATTGTAGATATATTCCACTATTATGAAATGAAATTTAATAAGAAAAAAAAATAGAAATGAGAAGCACAAAAATTATATGGTCCCACATGAACGAAGAAAACCCACCTATTCTATGTGTTATAATCAATGTTCTAAAAGGCACGCTATGGCGCCACAAAGGCCTCGCAAAAGCGTGAGACGTGACCTCTACGCTACGCAATAGACCAACGCGTAGTCTTAAGGCGTGACATGAGATGAGAAGTGAAAATAGATAAAAATCGTTTTTTGTTATAGAAATGAAAAAGATTACATGCAAAGATAGTTTCTTGACTTTATTCCTTATGTATGACACTTTTTGTAAACTCAATATATTTGAAATATGATACAAATATATAAATTTATAAATATTTTCATGTTTTGTGCCGCTTTAAGTCACGCCTTAAAAAAC
The DNA here is from genome assembly GCA_026074375.1 of Tanacetum coccineum. NCBI lineage: Eukaryota > Viridiplantae > Streptophyta > Magnoliopsida > Asterales > Asteraceae > Tanacetum > Tanacetum coccineum. Next base: position 36,266 of record BQNB010049246.1, read on the forward strand.
GCCATGACTCGCCATAGCTTTTAAGGCGTGAGGTTTGATCATGCCGTCACGCCTCGCCACGCCTCATGCTATTTATAACCTTGGTTATAATTAAAACCCTTATCTATGGGTAGTATGTGTCACATCAAAATCAATACCCACTTAACAAACATCTTGTATTACTATGACTTCATTATTTCATTTCAAAAGTCATATACCAAACGCACCTTTAATCTGTAGATTATGTTCATTTCTTTTAAAGATACTTAACTAAAATTTAAGTTTCATGTAGTTAATGACGACTGTTTTACTCGCGTTTCACAATGGAGGTGTGAGGTTTTTATGCAAAAAAAATCCTGTTATTAACAACAAAATAATTTAAACAATTTTACTTTTTGTTGTTCCCATATTACTAATCTATATCACATACATCCACACATATTCTTATCCGAAACCGAAAGCTAGAAAAGAGAGAGGAATGGATAGAGATACCAAAAGTTAGAAAGAAGTAAAGAAATAGAGAAGGTGATGGATTATTTCACTAAGTGAGTGTTTACAATAAAGGAAAGAGGTATTTATAGGCTACAATCCCTAAGGGGGACGCCTATTTTACTTGATCTTGGGTCGGGATCAGCTTTGGTTGGGCTTTAGGCCCATAACAAGTACAAGATTAGATTAAACCTCGTGTTCCCGACTAGCCTATTACATACTATATAAAGTTTCTAAAACGTAAAGACTCGTCATCTTCAATAATGACTTTTACTTCCTTTGTTTGACTCAATATTTTGAGGCAAACAATCTCCCCTGAAGTAAAGTTATTGTGATACTTTCAAAGTGGGATCATTAATCTTCGTTGTCTTTAAGCTCTTGAGTCTTAGGTCTTGAACTTTGTTATAATGGCTTTGTTTCTTCATGCATTTGTGATCTTTGATCTTAAGCCTTTGTCATTGTCTGTTGACTTTTTCTTTTGTTCCAAGATTTTTAAATTTTCCTTTAAGTTCTTTGCCATCTTGCTATCTTGCGTCTTTAGACCGACATGCTCATACTTTGAATCATCATGAAAGCTGATAGTCTCCCTTTCCAATCTTTGTCTTTGGAAAGTCCTTAATTACCAGAGTTGAGGAAGACTTTAGTAACATGTACTTGAGCTTTCATCTTGTTTTATATCTGTCGATCTAGCATGATCATGTGGTGATGAACATGACGGTGCTGGATAAGGTAGTTACACCAATGTCTAAACCTGCATCTATAGGGTTAGTAATAAACAACAAATGTGAATCATGTCTTTTCCATTCGTTGATGTCAGTAACATTAACCGCCAGTTCTGTGAGGACCATTTTACATTATAACTATTGTACCTGTAATTAGGTAGATTTATTAAAAGTACCTCATTGACAGGATTTCCAGCTCAAAGTGTTAGATCCTCTAACGCATATGCATTAGATTTACCATACTTACTAGTTCTCTTTATTAGATACCTTAAAGCAGGCTGCCTTACTAATTGTATCGTTACTATTAGAACGGTAAGAGTGGATCTCTGAATTACTATTTCAGTGATTGAGTCATCAATTCATATACCGGATCACATTGGATTTCTAGTCAACACAAGTTTGATTCATATAGAATCTCGCAAGTCACCTACCGCAATGCTGTTTGATGTTGACACTAGAAGGATTTCCATTCTTTATTGTGAAATACTAAAAGACTATCACTCTGAATGTTCTGACAATATCACAAGGATAATGCGTAGGACTCTTTAGTAACACACTAAGTACTCGAACTTGAACAACAAGTGTTTGTCATTAATGTGTCCTAATGATATTTAAGTTTGATCTCTTTGGCTCTAGACTTGATTAGTGCGTTTTGGTTTTAGTGATCGGAGGCTGGAGCAGATTGCCACCTTTTCAATATCAACATTCTCGGAGTGAGAAGTCAATCTCCGTGACAAATGAGACAATAATATTTTGAGGGAAACTTGAATGGTTGGGAAATGGATTAGACATAAGGCTGGACGGAGTGGAGGTGAGTTTGGAAAAACTCACATATGTGACTTATGAAGTCACGCGTGAGTGCCATCCCACCCCCAAAACTCACCTAGGTGACTTCTACTATCATGGTGAGTTTTACCAATTTTTTGTCACACTTCGGTGAGAAACTCACATATGTGATTTTGATAAATGGTGGGTCCCCTCTCTTTATATATATATATTGTATTTTAATTAGTTGTGAGTGTATGTGGGTATATAGTGAGGTATATTTTATATAAAGTGGGTATTTTAATGAAATGTGAGTTTTAGTGGTAAGGTGAGTTCTTATTACGGTTGAAAGGTGAGTTGTAAGGTGAGTTTTATTTGAAGAGAGAAAGCTGATTTGACGCTGACGTGTCAGGTGGGTTTACCACCACCACTCCATCCGGCATAAGTGTATATCACGTCTCTCTATCATTGTTCTTAACTAAATAAACTATAACCCTAAAAGATAAAGAAGAGTTCTACATCTATATCTATAATTATACTATAGGGTCATGATCATTTAGAAAGACATTTGAAAATAAAAAGTGTAGAAAGTAAAATTAACCATTAGATAAGTTCAATCCTACGATGAGGATTAAAAATACATCTCACGACTTGCTTATTCCATTTGACTAGGGATACTTTTGTAACTTTACGCTATATTTTATTTCACCCTTGAACTTCAAACTATTATAACTTTTAAACGATAAACTTTTACGAAAAACCAATGTCACCATAATGTCCAGAATTTTAATTCTCTTTAGTTTGTTATGCATTTTGATATATGAATCACACATTTTTTTCAACTTTTTAAGTGGGTTATAATTTTCTTGAATTTTGGCATTTTTGACAATTTCGGCTCTAATTTTGTCTAGCTTAAAGGCCGAATTACGCAAAACATAAAACACGAAAGTTGTAGATTTTTGGCCATTCTTTACCGAGAAATTTGAATCACTCAAATCCGATATGATATAAGTGAGATATCTGATGTGTCGTTTAGTATAGGTAATATTGTTATCAAGTTTTACTATTTATATATTGCCGACTTTACTTATTAACTAACACTAACGGGTAGTGTACCCGATCAATTGTAGGTTCGTTGGTAAGTAGGGTGTCTATCACTAAGAGTGAGCGTTAATAATTAAGTCTATTAGTATTTTAATTGTCTATGTTAGTCCTAATTTATTCTAGTTAATTCTACTTAAACCTAAACTAATGCAAAGGGGAGTTTTCAGCCTGAGAGACTGGCACGAGTTTTGGTTTAACCTAAGCTAAGTGAGACAAGAGACACGCACAAGGAGATAAACAAACGATAAAGAATCGGTAAAGCACTAATGTAAGGAAAACATATTAGCCAGTTTAATATAATAAAATGTAGGAATTGTTTATGAGTGCAATGATTTAATTACTTCGTTGGTGTTATATCATTCCTAAGCTTATGTGGGTTTTCACCCTAAACTCTAGGTTTGTTTTTAGTTAATCCTGTCACAATTAACCTAAACCCGCATGTTGTTCCCTTTGAGTTAGTGACCAAAACTATAGAAGTTAAGATAAACTAACTCAGAGCTTTAAGTAATGTAAATGAAAATCAGTTTTGACAAGATATAAGTATAAAACAGTAAAGAACACAAAACTAATTTTCAACGTTTAACTCTTATATTTATTAAGAATTATACCTCATTGTATGCAGAACTACAATGGGGGATTGAATGACAATGTACGTGTGTGTGTGTGATCTCCTCACTAACAACTTTGCATAAACCTAAACTGTTATGCAAAGTCGACTACTATGCTAACCAACTGAGCTTGCTCAGGGACTTGGTAGATATTGGAGGAGTAGGTGTTTTGTGAAAGATACAACTTTGAATGCACAAACTTAACCCTACCCCTTTACAATACATTTTCTATTTATACTACTTAGGTGGGGTAGCACCCACATGGGTGATTAGAGCATGTCCCAATGCTGATAGGCTAGTACATATTGTACAGCTTTGTCTATATTATAAATCTATTCTAACTATGGGACAAACACTCTTTCTAAGGTCAGTGCTGACACTGACCTTGTCTTCATACCCTATTCAGGATAATTTGACTTTAGGTGGATAAGAGCTTGGACTTATTCATTTTAAAATATCTCGCCTATTCTTTAGTCTCTTGACTTCAGGGTCTTCTAGTTGTTGGAGATCGTATGAGGCTCAGTGAGTCTACTGCCACAACTCACTGAACCCATCACCTTCTTCTTTGGCTCAAGCTTCATTCACTGAGGACCGCCTCATTAAATGATAAAGTCTTTCTTGTAAACTCAGGCTGAGCATCTTGAAGGCAACTCACCGAGTGACTATTCACATAGTGACCTTTGAATGTTAAAGGTTATTTAACACTTAGGATAATTTGCATTCAAATCCAAGTGAAAGATCACTAGGCACTGAATGGGCCTAACAATCTCTCCCTATTTAGATATAAATATAGCCTAAGTGTTTTTTTTCAGTGTGAGTGAGTAGATATAGCTTCTTCTCACACTGAGTCTAGAAAGAAAGTAAGGGATACTTGAAACATAAAAGTACTTCATTAATTGGGGATTACATTTTCATACTAATCTATTACAAAAGATAATCAAAATATTACATAGAAGAACCTAGTCTAACATGTATCCTACAGATTCAAGCTTCACCTTCTTAGACTGTAACTTTTCTTGGTCAAGGTGTTCTTCAACAAGCTTTCTTAACTTCAAATAGAACCTTGTGTTCTTAGGGGAGGTAATGTTTGAAGCTATTACAAGATATGTCAACAAGGCATCAACTTCAACTTTATTGATGTCACTCATTCTTTGGAATGCCTCATCACTAAAGACATTAATAAAGAATATCCTATATTTAGGTTCTTCAAAGACCATGTTGTTTAAAAATGGGACACCCTTAGGAAGACTTCTATTACACTCCAGACCAAGAACTCTGATTTTAGGATCTAATTCAATATGCTTCCTTTTCCTTCTCGAGGATTGAGATTGAGCTTGTACAGGGGCAAGAAGAGCTGATTGAATTCCAAGTTCTTCAAGGATTTTGTTCAGTCTTTCATATCTCTTCCCTAGAGATATCATTAACTCATCAACAATCTTGTTCTTTTTATTTTCAATGATAGGACCCAATTCATCCAACTCAGTGATTCCAAAGTCAGCAAACTTGAAAGGGTTGTGAATGTAAATGTATCAAATCACTTAACAAATGAGTAAGAAAGAAAGTTTAGAGAGAGAAAGGAGGGTTGTAGCACTTAGAGAGAGAGAAGAAAGGAAAATGTATTAAGTGAAAGAACCAAATGAACAACCAACCCTCTCCAAGGTGTGGATAGGGGTATTTATACCTTGCTTAGCCGGTCACACATAAGGTTGTCTTATGTTGACCCGGTTAGCTTGTTAAGTTTCCAAATATTGTTGCTACGAGCTATACTATTACATATTGGTAGTGATCGAGTCTTTTCTTGATTTCTAACAATCTCCTCTTAAGGGAGGTCACTCCAATTTACAAAAACTTAAGCTCTACATTCTATCAATGTCTTCAATCTTTGCTCGTAGTCTTGTTTTCATAATCTTTATCTTGTGAATCTTGATGTAGTAATCTTTAGACTTTTAGGCTTTAGCTCACTGGTACAAAAACTGGTATTGGTTACTCCAAAAATGTGTGACGATATACATATGGTAACACGTGTTTTTTTGGGTGTTTGTCACTAAAGGTCGCGCCACTGTAGGTCACATACGGTGACGTTAGGGAGTTCGTGGCTATTTCCACTGAAAAAGAGTGACCAAACCCCGAATATGTGTGACAAATTAGGCACAAGTTTTGTTGGATTAATCAGTATTAGTGACCGTAAACACTTTATAGTCACA
>BQNB010049247.1:0-42136 GCA_026074375.1 Tanacetum coccineum
AATCATTCTAAAACCTAATCTAAAACCCTAAACCCTAAAAACAAAACCCTAAACCCTAATTTCATTTTAAAACCCTAAACGTTAAAACTAAACCCTAAACCTAAAACTAAGCCTTAAACCTTAATCCTAAGCCCTAATCTTAATCCTAACACTAATCCTAAACCTTAATCTATTCTAAACCCCAACCCTAACTCAATCTAAAAGTCCAAAACCCTAAATCGAGTCCTAAACCAACCCGTGACCCATTTTGACCTATTTTTAAACCCAAGCAACCAACCAAGCACCACTATGACTCACCAAGCAGCCACCCAAGTAGCTTACAAGTACCTCTATTCTTTTCCTTGGCCACCAAGAAGCCTCATCACCTCCTTGTCATCCCTAGCTGCTCTTAGTCACCTCACCTTGGTCCTTACTCCTCTAAACTTAGCCTCCAAGGTGTTTTTGCACTATAAATAGGACGCACCCTTCACCATTTAATCTGACACCTCAAACTCAAACATAAACATATCAATGGAGTTCTAAGCAGCCAAGAAAAAAGAAGAGAAGTCCCAAGTGCAGAAGTGAAGCCAAGAAATCAAGAAATGAAGGTCTTGAAGTCAAATTCTAGGTGTACAAACCAAATAAACCCCATTCGACCCATTTTCCAAACCGTAAGCTTGAATCCCTGTTCTATAAGCTATTTTTCTATTTTGAAACTCTTATAAGTATCTTATAATCATGTTTGAACCCTTGTTAAAAGCCTTGAGGCTCACACCTACTCGTTTTTAATTTCTAAAACCAAACGAGCCCTATTAAACCCTAATAACTCGTTTTCTTGAAATCTATAAGCTAAACTTATAAGCTGTTGTTATAAGCTATTCCTATAAGCTTATAAGTCATTTCTATAAACATTTTATCAAGCCTTAAAAGCTTTAACCCATTGGATTAATTTTTATAAACAAAACGACCCGTTTTTGATTTTCTAACTAACGAATCCTTTTTCTAAACTTTTGTTACGTTAGAACATCTTATTTTAGCTTATAGTAATAAGCTATAACCTAAAAATATTATTTGGAATCCTAAAATAAGCTTGCATGGCATTGTGGACTTGTTTTGCAAATATATTCCATGCAAGGGGTATATATCGTAACTTTCTGAAATTAATAACAAGAGGGGCTGAAAATGTCATTATTTCAAAGTTATAACTATAAGGACCTATTTTGCCAAGTTTCAAAGTTAAAGGTTTAAATTATATATACATACTTTTTATATAAAGGACTAAACTTGTAAAAGTTTATAAACCAAGGGTATATATTGCCAATTTTGCAAACTTATAAAGTATTATATTTTTATATTAATTATAAAAATAATATATATAAATTATTCTAGCTTTTGAAGAAACTTAAAACTATAATGTATCACATTACTTCTAGGGTAGCTTCATGTAAGGTGGGTTACATTTGGGTATTACGTTTTTTGACGAGTTTGCTGGATGTTATGATTTAAAGTGTCTTGGGCTCCTCTAAACATTTACTACAATGACCTTGTATTATTGATGGCTTCCGACAGTGATACAATATTTCCATAATAAATCCAATCAAAGTGATTGATTCGTATTATAGTATATATATAATACTAGGCAAATCCCAACCAATTGCCCTTGACCAAGGCAAAAAGTCAAAATTCGCAAATAGAATCAATATATATTCTGGAAGTATGATTCCCGGGTCGTTATGTCCCAATGAGGCGTGCAATCGAAAATCAAATGACGGATTGATAATCTATGCTTGAATGTAAAAGGGTTTGGATTTGGTTTTTCTAATTAAAATGCAAAAACGATTAAGGAAAACCTAATGACGAAAGCTAGAATGATTTAAATCTAAAACGTAGACGGAAACGTAAAAACGCGAGTTTAAAAAACCTAAATTATCTAATTTTAATCCTAAAATTTATTTTTTACTTTTAATTACTTATAAATGACTAAAAAGGAAGAATAAAAAAAACTAGAACGAAAACAGAGTTGTTTTGGCTAAAAAAAAAAACGAGAAGAAGAACCGAGAACGGGAGTCGAATCTCGTTCTTTAAAAAATGAATAAGTTGCAAAAATGACCTATGAGAACACTAATAATTTTTCCTAGAAACTAGTGTAATAAAAGAAAATTTTAAAAAAAAAGAAGATTTATATTTTCTGCATTAATATTTTATTTTTTTGAATTTTTAAGTTTTAAACAAATAAATTCTATAAATTACGAAACTAATTTTATAAAATTCTATAAAAATTAAGATAAATAGATTAAGTTATGAGGATTCTAAGAAAATTAAAACGGGTCACACAGCTTATTTCAATAAGTTGCGAAAAATTCAAAACAGCTTATGGGCTTAATGGGCCAAAACGTGTATAAGTTTATTGTGTGTGCAAAGGATAACACGTGAAAGACCCAAGGGCAGTTGGTAGCGTGGTGTGTTTGTGAGGCGTTCACTATAGAAGGGAGAGGTCACAGGTTCGATCATGTGCGGGGGGGGGGCCCCTCTCCGTTTTTTGAGAGATGTTTTTGAAGTTTTGGGGGGGGGGGGGGGGTGGATTGATGGGGGGGTTTTTGAAAACATTTTTTTTTAATTTTTTCTTTTAAACTCAAATGTTTAGATAAATAAATTACAACTTTTTGTAAAGTGACTTTTTATTAAAACTACAAATAAGCCAAGAAATAAGCTGAAACAACAGTCAGAATGCTTAAATATGCACAAGGCACAAATGGCTTTTTCTTTTTGGCTTTTTGACACAATGAGCAAAGGAAAATGAAGAATCAGCAAACACAGCTACTTAAGCCACACCTAATTAACAATGATGGGTAAGAAAAAGCAGATCAAAGGACAACAAAAATAAGCCAGATAAAGGTTTAAAATCTTGGCAGTTCTAACTTTTTTGGTTAGTATGGCTAGTAGCTCTCTAAGCTATAATGCTTATAAAAAGCTTAAAAGGTTAATAATGTTTTAACAAATTTGCAAAAAAAGGTCTTATCTACACCTAGAAAGTTACTTTAAGTAAAAAGAAACAGGAAGGACAAAGTAATAAGCAAAAACAAGCCACTCAGCACCAGGGGAGCTTTTGAGCCAAACAGCCTATAATGGGCTTCTCAAACTTAATTTAAAGCTATTAAGTAAAAACTAAGGCCAAGGTGGCTTATATATCTAAAAAGCTTAACCAAAAAGCTACATTTACCATGCAAAGGAAAATTAATTTTAGAAAACTCAAACAAGCTTAAAAATGGGTCGTGAAAAAAAAGCTTCACAATCAGCAGCTGCTGATTTTTGTTGTTTTTGAAAAGAGCAAAAGGGGCTTTTGCAGGCTCACCAATAAGCTAACAAATAAGCTTCAGACTACTTTTTGAGATCAAGCATATTGAGATTGGTGGCCAATGAGCTTGGACACCAAGCTTTAGAACCTAAAACTTGTTTTAACTTATCTGATTTTTAGATTAAAAAGTGACTTATGAAACTGAAAGGTTATTATGACCGAATAGTGCTAAAAAACAACAATTGCAGGCACTCTTGACTAAATCCTATGGCATTATAACACTCAAAATGGACATGAAAATGAAGTTTTATAACTAACTTAAACCAATTATCAAAATAAGCAAATCTAGAATTCAAAATGTCCACAGACTTGAACCAAAACTACAAAAATCTTAACTAATGAGATTTATACTATAAAAACTTATTAAAACAACTTATGAGACCATAATTAAGCTAGTTAAAATAGTCTTAGTGACCCCAACTCATTACATTACCATTCAGACCCATTTGAGGGCTTATGCCAAACACCCCTTTAATTCTGAAAAGGGGAATTTTAAGCTATAAAAGCACTTAGCAAAAAAATGTGCAAGCATAAGTCATTTTAAGATCAAATAAGCAATTATGAACAAAAATAAGCACATAAATAAGCACATAATGAGATGATAAGCAATAAGCAATAAAAATGGTGAAATAAAGTCTAACCTTGATCCTAGCTTAACAAGGATCAAACAAGCTTTAGAAAGCTTAAGTCTATAAGCTCTAGCTTATAAATAAGCTAGTAAATAAGCCCATAAGCCCATCCGTTTCTGGCTTATCTTCCAGTGGCTTATTTTTTTGGTTTTTTGAAGTGATTTTTTAGAAAAAGGCTTAAACCCTTTTAAGTTATGAGAAAACTTAAAGGATATAAGCAAAGGCAGCTTAAATGTCAGTAACAAGAGCTTATTAAAGCTTTTTAAACTATTCAACAACAATAAAATTTGAAACTTAAAAACAGAATTTTAGAACTTAAAACCTCAAATTTTTCATTAATTCTGAAAAAGTTACAAGACTTGGAATTTAAAAGACAATAAGTAATAAGTTAACTAAAATAAGCTGCAAAGAAAATTGGATGCCTCTTAAGGGCTTACAAATGGTCCTATTTATACTAGAACTTCAAGTCTTGGGTCTTCTCCTTTTGTGCTACTTCTGTGAGAACAAACCGAGGTGTTTTTGTTTTGTGAGAGGTTTCCCAAAGTCATCTTAGCCATTAATCTTCTTTGTGCTTCTTTAAAAATCATCATAGTCGTTGGATTAATCTTTGAAAAACGTGGGATTGCCAACTTGGATGTGGGGTTTAGTGGAGTGGGGGTGAAGGTTTTATCTAGGTAAAACGTAGACGATTGAGTGTATTGGGGCGGAGAAGGATGGATGACAACCCCGTGTACTTAAAAATGGGGTTTTGAGCTTGGGCGGGAAAGTTGAGTTTTATAAAGGTTGGGGATAATCAGGGTAAGAGTTTGGCTGGTTGGCAATTTTAGTCCCTCAGAGTTATAAGTATCCTTGCAAAACTAGTCCTTGTGGTGATATGTGTTTGGGGAGATGGCAGAAGTGCCCCCTCAACTCATATATGTAAATTACATGCATGGTCCTTGTGTGATATAACTTTAGGGGTTTGGCAGAAAAGGCCCCTAAAGTTATATTTTAGGTAAATTGCAATTTCAGCCCTTGACCCTTTTATCCTTGTTTTACAACTTTGGGATTTGGCAATTTTGGTCCCTTGAAGTTGTATTTTTCTGATTCAGCTTCTCGGGGTTGACTTTGACTTTGTCGGGGTTGACTTTTCTGTTGACTTTTTGACTTTGACTGTTTCTTCACGCTCTTTTCATTCTCGTGCTCGGTTTTGTCCTTTTTAGCTTTGTTTTTGTCCTTTTCTTGAATATCCGTTTCCTGCACAATATAAATGCAAAACATACAAATACAATGTATTTTTGGTACGTTTTTAGTATTTTACGTCCGTTTTTAATGAAAAATGGTATGTGTAATTAAGCACATACCAGTGATATTTCATTATGACATCAAACATATCCAATCAAACTAAGACTTGACATACTACCCAGGTTGTGTGACGAAGCCATTACTTTCATTGCATACACTTTTGCCATCAATTAGATTTCCCTGTACTGTTAAGGTGAGGGACATTTGTTCCTCAACCAATGTCACTACGGTGATTTCCATGTTAACGTATTGATATCATGAGCTTAAGGCAATAATACTGTTTTCTATGATAATTGTATGTGTTGCAATTATTACCACCTATGATAACTTATATTCAATTATTTCCATGATAATTGTAAATGCAATTACAATTATTACAAACTATGGGTGTATAACAACGTAACCCGCTTTTAAACTTATACTCAACTATTATAACTGAAAACCTATGAATTTCACTCAACCTTTGTGTTGACCCTTTTAGCATATTCATCTCAGGTAATTAAGCAACCTATGGCATGGAGTGGCATTAGACTTGAGGACGTCCAAACTTGTTATCATTCAAACTTTATGTTTTCTTTTAGATTTTGGAACCTCCTTTTTAAAGCTCTGATATGATATTGAATGATAACTAAATTTTCTAAAACGTCTCTTTATGAGTCATTTTTTATGATTATGTCTGTTGATCCATGAAGTAATACCCTAGATTAGCTTCTGCTGCTATATGTTAAAAATGGGGGTGTTACAGATTGGTATCAGAGCTCATGGTTATAGAGGGTAAAACCTAACCTATGACTACTTTTTCCATCCAAGAAAGTCCTCCGTGCCACTGTAGTTTCCAGAATAGTATGTGTAAGAAATTTCCATGGCAGATAATACACTACTATTATATTATATATAAATAACTTATGTTATTTCCACTGGGTTGTTATATAGTCATGTCTTTCCCCCCATCCTATTATTATCATATCTGATTCTGATGTTGATGATACTTTTTCCTCTACACACTCTCCTGACTACATCTCGGCTTCACCGGACTATTTCCCAGCCTTATTGGGAAACACCTCTCCTAACTTTTCAAATGATTTAACTAAGGATATTTTAGCCTCACTAGCCCTCTCACCTTTTTATGATGACCCATATATGAAGGTCATGCAAGCATATGATGCTACTGATAATGATTTACCTATTCCACCACAAGCTCATATTGCTCCATCGACTATTTTGCCTCCATCTCCAGTGTTATCACTATCACTAATGTTTGATTCCCGACATTTCTTTCCCCTCGTGAAGATTTCACCACCTAAAGATGCCGAGACATCTGTTGAATCACCCATTCCAATATCTCCATCTTCATCAGTAGGATCTTCATCATCGGTTAGGTCAACTATACCACCACCAGACTATCCCTTTGATAAGTCTATCTTCGCAGAGTTAGATAACTCATTATGGATGATACCGCAACCACTGGGAAACCTAATGAGTCAAATGCTTATTAGAGTGTTCATCTCTGGAAGTCTTAGATTCCAAAATTTTTCATTATATCCTGCAATGTAATATCAAAGAATGATCATAAGTCCTTGTATTATAATTTTCATACCTTAACTTGTGATATGACTATATCATTTTATGGATTCTTATTTTGTGTTGTCTTGTACATGTTGATAGATACCTCCTAAGAGAACATCAACATCTGCAGCACCAGCTATGACTCAGGCTGCCATCCAGCAACTAGTTGTTGATAGTGTTGCTGCTGCTCTGGATGCACAAGCTGCAACCATGGTAAGTACTGACAATCTAAATAGGAATACTGGACCAAGAGAAACTCCTATAGCAAGGAAATGCACTTACAAGGAGTTTATGAGTTGCCAACCTTTCTACTTCAATGGTACGGAAGGAGCTGTTGGTCTCATTCGTTGGTTTGAACGAACTGAATCGGTATTTTCTCGTAGCAACTGTACCGAGGACTGCAAAGTGAAATTTTCTACTGGTACTCTCACTGAGGATGCCTTGTCCTGGTGGAATTCCTATGCCAAACCTATTGGAATAGAGCAAGCCGACAAGATAGCCTAGACTGAATTGAAAAGGCTCTTGACCAATAAGTATTGCCCTCGAACTGAAGTCAAGAAAATGGAAGACGAATTTTACAACTTGGTTGTGAAAGGAAATGATCTCAAGACTTATGCTAGAAGATTCCAGGAATTAGCAGTCTTATGTCCAAATATGGTACCAAACACTGAGAAACTTATGGAAGCTTTCATCAGGGGATTACCCAGAAGTATTGAAGGAAATGTTACCGCTTCAAAGCCTCAAACTTTGGAGGAAGCCATTACCATAACCCAAAGGTTAATGGATCAGGTAACAAAGCACGATGCTGAGCAAGGAACCAATGATCACAAACGAAAGTTTGATGATAGAAGAAACAACAACACTAACTACCCCAATAATCGTGACAACAATAACTACCCTAATGACCACAACAACACCAACTACCAAAATAACCGTAACAACAACAATAACAACCGTAACAATAAGTACCACCAGCAGTAAAATAGAAGGTAGGAAACCTTCAAGACTTATGGAATTCATAGATATAATGGACCTTATCCCCTATGTAGGAAGTGTACACTGCATCACACAGGACCTTGCACTGTTAAGAGTCAAAATTGTAACAAAGTAGGCCATCAGACCAGAAATTGTAGAAGCTAAGAACTTCTGTTTCCAAATATCACTCTATCACTCAACTAAATCTCGAGACAAGATTTCTGTAAGGTTGGGGGAATGTAACAACCCACAATTTTCATCACTGTAATTTCCACTTATATTATATTAAATACTACTTTTTCACGGGAAATTTTTTGCTTTATTCCATTATGTAACGTAGTTTACATAACTAAAGTAAACGAGCTCACGCAACCTCTACCAATGCCATCTATATCTATGTTTATATCATGTAAACATCCTAATATGTCAAGTCTATATCTTAATATCATTTTTACCAAATACATTATCCATTTAACATACCATTTACAACGTTATATCAAAATAGACTTTAAACGTTAAACGTTTATATCAAAACCCTAATTATATGTAATGTATACATATAAAATGAATGTGCAAGCCTTCAAACATGTGTACAAGTGTACAATGCACAACATTTGAAATATAATTTCCCTCCAAGTCAATGTACAACTCATTTAAGCTCAATGTACAAATCCATGAAGCACGAATTCAAACTAACTCATTTTCCCTCCAAATTCATTCTAATTTCTTACCACCACTTTAGCACAAGGTACAATACTCAATGCACAACTTCTAAACCCTAAACCTAAACCCTAAATCATCTTAAAACCCTAATCTAAAACCCTAAACCCTAATCTAAAACCCTAAAACCCTAATTTCATTTTAAACCTAAACCTTGATCCTAAACCTTAATCCTAAACCCTAAACCTTAATCCTAAACCCTAATCTTAATCCTAAACCTTAAGCTATCCTAAACCCTAACCCTAATTCGAATTCAAACCAAAAACCCTAACCCGAGACCAAAACCAACCCGACACCCTTTTTCTTTCATTTTTGACCCATTTACACCTAAGCTAGCACCCTAACACCTCAAGCACCTCTATGACTAACCTACTACCACCCCAAGCATCCTAGCAAGCACCTCCATCACCTCCTTGTAAGCTACTTGCACTCCAAAAACCTCCTTGTCACTCCTTGTTAAACCGAACCCCTTTTCACACTCTTACACCTCATCCTAGCTCTCATGACTCACCCTAGATACTTGATCGGTCGTTTTCACTATATATAATATATAATAAAACATAAAATATATATAAGTCTAAAAACAACAATCAATAAAACCGAGAAGTAGTATAGAGTGTTCCCGGGTCGTTTATCCCCAACGAGGCTGGATTGGAGAATCGATACAGTCGAAGATTTGAGTTTGAATGAGAAAAATGAATTGAAAGTGTGGAAAAGTCAAATTAAACAATAACAAACAAATACGTTTAAGAAAAACCTAGAAATTATGAATTTAAGCTAAAAAACGAAAGCACGAATCCCGAACAAAGGGGGAAAAATTTATAAAGTAAGCAGCATTAACTTAAGTGCTAGCAGTAGAAACTCCATGAGTAGTATTAACTGCTTCATTAATGCTGCTAGTGTTGTTATTTGAAATAGACACAAAAGCTATGTTTTGTGTGCTTGAACTTGAGCCAGGCATCCCTTTAACTTCTGGTTCATATACCTTGAGGTTGTTGTATAGATCATCCATGCTCATTATATCCAAATCAGCTTTATTCATCATCACACAACATCATGTGTGTTCCACTCACGTGACAAACTTCTTAATAACTTTTGATTAACATCTTCTTGTGAAAGCTTTTCATCCAAAAGCTCTAACCGACTTACAAGCTTTTGAAGCCTATCAAAAGTTTGATCAAGCATCTCTGAGCATGGAGCAATGAAGTTTTCATATTGCTGCTTTAAGAGATTCCTTTGAGTCTTTTTAGTAGTTGCATTCCCACCAAATCTCTTTTTAACAGCTTCCAGCAAGTTTTTAGCATCCTTTATAGAGTTAAACTTTTGGAATGCCCATCATTAAAGTACTTCTAGCTTTTACCTCTAATCTTCTCTAAGCCTTTTCTTCAGCAGTTGTAATAGGCATCAGTATCATAACACCTTCCACAGTTGTTGTTTTTGGCAAGGTTGCACCATTCTCTATGACTTCCCATAGTGCATAGTTGATCATCTGGATGTATTGTTCAATCCTCATCCTCAGAACACTATACTCACCAGGATTGAGCATGGAACTTTAGATGCAGCCACCATGTGTGCAGAATCTTGATCCATATCTTTTAATCTTGTGTATAAAAACAGGTTCTTCTCTTTCAAAGCTTCTTAACAAGCTCTAATACCACTTGTTGATCCCACTTCAATAGATCGAATTCCTTAAGCTTGTTTAAGGATTAGTTATATTAGATAAATCTAACACAAATATGGGGGGGTAGAAAACTTTGTTTGAATGTATAAAGATTATATGAATACTAATCTTAATATAAGAAGAATTAACAATGAAAAGAAGTAATTCTAATGAACAGAATAATTAAACAAACAACTAAGCTCCAATATTATTAATATAATAAAAACATAAACAAGAATACTCCTCAATTAATTAGGGTTACAAAGACCTTGAAGTTATGAATTATACGTCTAATAAATATATCAAACTCTATGCCCTAGGACCTCCTTTTTATACACCAAGGAGCCCTAGTCGGCTTACAATACTTTCCTAAGTATCTAAAATCTTTTCTATAAACAACTAATACATATCATATAAGCAGTACTAACTAGCAGCATTAACTTGATATTCACTAGCAGTAGTAACTTCAAGCATATTTTCACTAGCAGCATAACTTCAGCTGAGTAGTCTTAACTTTGTACTAGCAGTAGTAACTATTTAGCATATTTTCTTTGAAGTTCATCAGCAGCAGTAATATTCACTAGCAGTACTAACTTTGTACTAGCAGTACTAAATCCAGCTAATCAGCATTAACAAAAACATGAGCAATTAGTAAATTCCTAACATCTTTCACGAATAATATTTAATTCCAACACGTAGCCCATCCATACCATACGGTGTAATAGATTGTCTGGACGTTATCAATCTATTCTTTTTATTTATGCACTTTAAAAACATCATTGTCAGTTCTGGCAATACGATGTATTCATGCACATGATACGGCGTATTCACCAAACTGACCCGTATTTAGTTTGTTTAGTAACAATAGTTACCAAGATAGGAATACACGTTTTTTTTCCTATATTTTATACATGACCTTGGAAGCAAAGATATATCGATGAATATTGGTGGAGAATTTACAAATCTGAAGATCTTGAAGTGTTGGAGTCTTGAAACATCAAGGCGGTTGTTCAACACACAATCTTGCTCAAATAAACTCAACATGGAGAATCTACTGAGCAAATACCAGGGGATTTCTCATTTTTATTTTTTAAATTCCCGGTATATAATGAATTATCTATAAACAAGACGTTGTATAATTCAAGTGGGGAATGATTAGAATATATACTTGTCTTAATTTTCATACTAAAATGCTTAAATTATGCTAAAATTAATTTTTTTTTCAAGCATGCTTTTGTAAAATTACTTGATACATAACCCGCACACAATATACCCTTGTTAGATATTGTGAGGATTTAACCTTATCCGTTTCTAAATATTTACCCAAATTCTACAAAAAATATGAGGGTGTCGGTGATGTAGTAACTTTAGAACTTGGCTTGGTATATTCTATTCGAGACCATCAATAAATTATACAAGGATTTAGATGGAGTACTTGTTTAGATTGATAAATTTTAGGATACACCCAAATCGCCTTACATGTTCTTTATTAACTAACACTCTGGTTAGTATAACCCCCATATAAAACCTTTGTTTACTCTCACTTAAGAGTACGATACCCCTAGAACAACTCATAGAGCCAATCCTTTAAGAACTACCCAAATTATTTGATTCGTTACACCTTTACACCTTAGCCTACCCTGATAGATTAAGATAATTTTATAGTTGCTAGTTACTTAAAGTGTAAATTGTATTCCATGAGTCTTGGGCTATTTTGGATACATTGGAAGAAATTGCCACATTGCAAATAGGAATGTATATTAAAGTCAAAACTCATGTAATTTTACTACCATCAACAATTAAAGGTAACGACCAAAGACAAAGAAATTACTGAAAGGAATTATTCAGGGGAATTATTATGATCGTAAAGATGGTGAAACTACACCGAGTTTCGTAGTATAGTGTTAGCAAAGAAATCGAAAAAAAACAAAAATTGCAACAAAAAAGAGAAGAAAAAGTTTAAAGATAATCGTTTTGCAACTACCAAAGGAATTACACGAAGGATCGATTTAATTACTGATTCGTATGATACAAATGCGATGTAGAGTATTGTATATAGTGGAAGATAACGCCACTCTGCCATTGTAAAGTAATAAAGTTGTTAGGATGACTGGGAAATTTGACCCGATACGGGAACGCCACCTTAGGTTGTTTTTTTATCTATGATCAGACTATGTAAATAGTCGTGTTGTTTTATCATGGAAACGTCGGAAAAGTGTCTAGCAACTTGTATTTTAGACTTAATGTATTTGCTTCGTAATTTTTATTTAACAACAATTTAATTCCCTTTCCTAATCATTAATTATGGGTTTTACGTGAATGAGGATGTGATCAAGCATGCATGTCTATTCTGTCATTACAACCATGTATGCATGTCTCAGCTGCCTTGTTGGTTTATTACTATTGGTGAAAGTTAGAAGATCCCTACCCTATTATTCTTCATAAAATAAAACAAAAAGGGTGTAAGGTAATCACATAGATTGACAAACCCGTTGGTTAAAAAACCAAATGAGATGTATCGAACACACATGTCAATTCCATCGTTACGGCCATGTATGTGTGCTTCAGCTACCTTGTTGGTGTGATACTTTTAGTGAAAGATTGTAGAATGATCAACCCTAAGCCTTATCATACAAACTCATATTTACCTTTATAAACTTGTTACTCTTTAGCTTTAGCGGTGAAGATGTGTATCCTTGCCAAGCTTATGATAGAATACTCATCATGACCAAGCAATTGATCCAATTAGTTACATGTTACCACCTAGATTAGTTGAGTGATTTGAGTGTTTTCATCTTCCTATTTTGTGAGGTGTTTGGTTGTGTACTTGTAATAGATAGAATAAATGCTTTAACGGAAAATATCCTTAGGGATATAATTTTATATACTTCTAAAGGCTACTTGAGGAAAAGTAGGATTCAAGTGGAGGGATATTTGATGACATCAAATAACGTATATTTCATAGCATCATTTATCCCATGTATTTAACCTATTTTGTATAATTACCGCAAAGAATTGTTACTAATCGTTTATATTTGATAATTGCAGTAATTATGAAGTACTTGGTAAATATTAGCAAAAGGCGCGCATTTTGGAGCTTAAATAAAGATATTTTGAAGATTACTATTCTGAAGACCAATACGCCGTATCCATTAAGGAAGATACGGCGTATCCGTGCCTGCACTCACCAAAGACCACAAAGGAAAGAAGATCAATACGCCATATTAAAGATATAGTATGTGAATATTCTAGAAGATATCAAACGTGGTCCCTACTCTAAGAAACTCCAATACGTCGTATTCAATCCTTTAGATACGCTGTATCGAACCGACTTTCAGACCCTATAAATACAAAACTAAAAAACGAGTTTTAAGTGTTCTAAATCATATTCTCGATACCTAAATCACAAAAGTCAATTTTTAGAGGAGAAAAAAGAGCAGAAGAGGTCTTGCAACGCATTCTAATCCATAGTTTTTGGTAAATATACTTTTGTAATCGTTCAGTTTTTGGTATCATTCGTTAACTCGGTTAGTTTACCTTGGCTAAAATAATTACTCTTGTATTAATTATGATGTTTAAAGGATAATACCTTCGGGTATTAGCCATTATTATGAAGATTTGAAAATGTTTGGTTTTGTATATCTCGATGCTCAATTTATCTTTATATGCTTGTTTATGTTTATCAATTTATACTTGTTTTATACGTTTTTGTATGCGACCTATCATTTAACTGGATCTAGTGATACGGACCAAGTAATCTAGATGCCGGGGTAGCTCTCCATATAGTAGTTTATACATCTAGAATCATAGGATCATAAGTATTGTCCTTCTAAAATCATGCTAAGCATACGCTTCAGGCTTAACTAGTTAACGAAAACTGCCTTTGGTTTACTGAACATGTTGACTAGTAGGTGAATCTAGATAATTCAACAAGTAATGTTCTAGATTCAATTAGATATTTGGACTATAACTACTAGTGTATAAATTACCATTAAGCAGTATGTGGGTAAAGTCTCTTATGAGCTAGGTTTAACAATATCACCATTGTTTAATCCCTAAGATAGATTATAATCAAGTAATACGGATGTTTTATGCGGATGCTTTAATTGTGACCGAATTAATATGTCCAGGTCTTAGGATGAAGTCCCGCCAAAGTCAATATGCCTCTTCGAGATAAGTAATCATTGCACTGAATAAACAAATCAACTTCTAATCGGATTAATGATGGCTAATATAGTTTTCTATCATAAGGCTCGACCGCTCTTTTATCTTCTGTTAATTTGCTTGCGTGGGTTAAAGTGTCTTTGTAGGATCCCGTAACACTTCACTTCATAGAATCAAACACGAAATCGGAACTAAAAAAGAGAAAGAAAGAGTTGTTCTAAAGAGAAAAACAGCGAGAGTTGAGAGAGAAAAGAAAAAATAAATTAGATATTTTGACCAACGAACATATCCAATGAAAAGATTCCTTATATATACCCGACATTTAAAAGTGACGCGCGGATATTTAACTAGACCCAGCTTGGGTTTAGCTTTGGAATAAACCAAAACATATACAATATTTGATTATCTATCGAGCCCAGATTCCCATAATTATCCTATTACAAACATTAACTAATAAAGACCGAAAGCCCACGTAGAGTTGACTGAACTTCCTTGTTCCACTCAATAATTGAGGCTAACAATCTCCCCCGAAGTGAGGTCTTGCACACGGGAACAAGCTTCCATTATTACTTCATAAAATTGAGGCAAACAATCTCCCCCGAAGTGAGTTCATTGATACACTTCTTCATGAGATTCAGATGAGATTGCAATTGTCGTTTAAACGTCGAGTGTTCTTGGTCTTGTCTTCGTTATTGTTTGTAGGCATTTTCCTTCATGCTTTCTATCTTGACTTTGTGCCTTAGTCATTGTCTTTATCGTCTTTGCCATCTTGCGATCTATGTCTTTTACCAAACATGCTCATACTTGTTGCAATAGCTTGAAAGCTACAAATCAGAGTTAGCGAAAGTCTTTGTCTACAATCTGAGCTTTCTAGAGGTATGTCCTTCGGAGATTGAGCATATTAAAATGGATGAGGTTGCCATTACCACCAGTTTGACCTGCAGTTTTACTGTTATGATAACGGAAATTGATTTGAAAATCCTTCGAACGTGGTCACTCACTAAAGAGTTTTTGTAACACAGTCGAGAGTGTCATGTTTTTATCAAATTCATCAATCGTCAATTTCATTTACTGGACACATATTGATATCCATTGTCACAAGTTTATTCATATAGAATCTCGCAAGCACAGCTACCAAAGCTTGTTTGAACAGGCTCCAATCAGGATTTCCATCTCATTTGAATACATTAGTAAATCACTCGATGTTTTCTGGCAAATATCACAATGATTATTGCGTAGGACTCCTTGATAATAGCTTGTGATTCTTGATGATGTTCAACAAGTGTTTAGAAATGAGAATGTGTCCCCGAACGAAATTTTTTATGAATTCCCTTGGCTCTAGACTCGATTATGCTTTTGGATTTAGTGCTTGGAGGCAAGAGCAGATTGCCACCTATTTCCAATATCACAATCTTGAAATGGAGATGTCATAATATAAACTGTGTATCTCCGAGACAAATGAGACGTTTCTGTTGAGAAACAACCCGAATGGTGGGAAAGAGGTTGTTAGCAATGCATCACTGGTCTATGATGTCGTTTTCATCAATGCCAGCAATCTACAATGATTCTGACAATAAACGAAATTAATAGCATGTTGTATTGAAAACCAAACCGGATTCTGCCTTAAGTTTGTGGTGGAGCTTCTTTTGATTACACCTTTATCCATACATTCTTATTTAAATTCATCAATGCTTACCAAACGTCATTATTAACAGAACCATTATGTGAATGTATCCAGTGTTAACTCAAACTAGCGGCATTATTCCTATATACAATTCATCTCAATCATACCTAAGGAGCAGCTTTTCTAAACTTTGGATTATCCTTGGGTAGATCCTCCGGTCTGGATGGATCATAGGATTGATTCCTTAAACTAACCAAACCTTATGACTTCATAAAATCGTCGTGAAATTAAGATGTTTTGGTATAAGACGAACCAAAAACCTTTCTTCTGTTTAGACACTTTGAGTCACCTCAATTTATGAGTGGAACCGAAGGAAGTTGAGTCAACTCTAACGATGGAGCTTCGTCTTATTAGTTTAATGTTGAATTAGGAATATCAGAATCGGATCGATAGATAATCTAATATTGTATATAAGCGTCGGTAGTCCCATAACCACATGGTCCCAGATCGCAACCTGGCTTTGATACCAATGTAGGATCCCTGTAAACTTTACTTCATAGAATCAAACACAAATCAATCGAACTAGAAAGGAGAAAGAAAGAGTTGTTCTAGAGAGAGAAACTAGAGAGAGATTTGAGAGAGAAAAAGGAAAAATAGATTATATTAGATATTTTGAACAACTAACTTTTCCAAGTGGAAAAGTTCCTTATATACCCCGACACTTAAAAGTGACGCCGCGAGATAGTAACTAGAGACCTTTGGCTCGGGTTTTGCTTGGAAAAACCCAAACAAATACATATTAGATTATCAATCGAGCTACGATTCCCGATATTATCCTTATTACAATAATTATCTAATTAATGACCGAAAGCTACTCCATCGTAGAGTGACTGAACTTCCTTGTTCCACTCAATAAATTAAGGCTAACAGTCTTGAATTGATTGTAGTCACCAACAAACCCGTGCCAGTCTCTTAGGCTGAAACCCCCTTTTTTACCTGTTTAAGAAATAAGAGATTAAACTAAACATAGGTATAGCATAGGTTTGACTTAGATTAGATAACCAAAATATTAATAAAATTAAGAGATTTAACCTCGCTTCAAGTGTTTGACACCCTACTTACCACTAATCTACCACCGACTGGGTACACTGCCCGTTAAAGTGTTGTTTTTAGTTAAGTCGGCAAAATATAAATTTAAAACTTAAACTATCATAAATAAACACCACATAACGATACATCACATGCATCTTTATTTGTTCTTGTTAAATCATCGTATCCATATTCCTTTACAACAATATACTCTTCTTCTTGTCCAAATGAATACTTGATCATCTCAAATCTTCTAATCTTGCAAACCGACGGTTTTTGAGCTGGATCATCTAACAAATCACATTGTCCTTCTTTGTGTTGTTCCTCCTTTTCCTGAATATCACTGTCGTTACCTGCTCTACCATTCCTACCATCAAGATAAGGGTCATAGGTAGTATTGAAATTTCTGTATGGTACCGCTAATGATCCTCTAATTTGTTAAATGAGTGCGTCCGAGATCGTTAGTTCCACCAACATTCCTCAAATTTACTAGCAATTCATAATCGATTTTATGGAAGTTTCTGAAAGATGTTTTTAACCATGTGCAAAAGTTTATTACACTTTGAGTTGCATTTCCCCATGACTTCTAATAAATGACTTTTTGCTTTAAGGCTTCATCTTTCAAACTACTATCCGTCAAACCATCATACCATTCATCGTCTTGAAAGTAGGTCATGTAACCAACCTGAACCATTCCCGGTAATTCTCCACCATTACAAAATCCATATTCATTTGAATTATAGGTGGGCCATTTAGTTTTCCCATTCTTGAAATGGAAAGGTTCGCAAATATGATCACATATTTCGTACGGTACTCCATTCTTAGACCATGGTTCACCAACTTCTTTATTCAATTCATTCTCATAATCTTCATAAGTCTTAGTTCTTTCAATATCGTGAGTAAATAGTTCTGTATCAACTTTAAAAAGATAATTGAACACATTGAATCTTGTACACAACAGTGTTTTGTAGTCGAATAAGTTGGTTTCAATCCTGAAGGATTTTCACGATTTTGTGTTCATCATTATTATTTTTGTCTTTAAGATCCGAAACCTCCTTGTTGCTAAGTACTACCTCATTGTTCCCTCTCATCCAATAAACCCATAATGAGTTCTTGGTGTACCAATCCATCTCCAAATGGTTGTGAAATTTTTAGGCGAGCCATTCAGCGAAAAGCAAGTTAGATGGGTTGTATTCCAATCTAATTCATGTGCGTATGTGTCTCTTTGTTTCTTAATCTCCAAGTAGTCTTCGAATTACAACTTATAACTTCTGATTAACCATGTACCAATCACCCCTTTATTGATTTTTTTATCTATTGTCTTATGATCCTAATATTTTAGGTCTAACCTTTGTTTCACGGTTACATCAATAAGCCTTATTAATCTTTTATTGACGAAGATCACTGCTTCAGCATAAATCTTTTTGCACTCTTCATAACTCATTTTCCATTCGTAGTCCTCGGGATCATTGTGTGTCGGATCACGGGTTCATTGTTTGACACATGAGGTAGGTTTAGGAACTTTAATTTCATAAGTAAACAAGTCATCATTAATTCCGCTTAATCTGTTAAATTCTTTGAAGATCATCCCCAGTTATGTATCATAAGTGAACAAATCATCATCGGTCTCGAGCAATCTAAGTTTTTTGTACTCTTCCTTAATCACCTTTGTCATTGCTACTGAAAATAACTAGAAAATCATCAGTAGAACCAGTTTAGGAAAAGGCATATATAGAAATTTAAGCTCAAAGTTTGAATATGAAAAACTTATCTCTGCTGCTATATCAGATGATCGATACGCCATATTCAATTTATCTGAATACTCTGTATCAATCTATTGAATGAGATACGTTGTATTGGTTAAGAAATTTAGATACGCCGTATTCAATTTATCTGAATACATCGTATCAGGTTATCGGCCAAAACAGTGTATAGAAAACAATAAAGCAAACATAACAAAAAAGCACGCAAACAAAACAAACAAATACACAAGCAAACAATTATAAACGAATATACAGAATTTTACACTAATCTAAATTACACTAATTCTAGGGGTTAAGTTAATCTAAGGTTAAAACCAAAATATTCAATAAAAGTAAAGATTAAACAACTTCACTCCCCAGCAACGGCGCCAAAAACTTGATGTGTCGTCGTGTAGGTTGTCATTTTAGTTATCAAGTTTTACATTTATATTTTTCCGACTTTACCTAAAAACAACAATTTAACGGGTAGTGTACCCAATCAGATGTAGCTTCGTTGGTAAGTAGGGTGTCGATCACTAAGAGCGAGAGTGTTAATCTTATAGTTCTATCAATATTTTGGTTAACTAAATTAAATCAATTTAAACTATGTTAATTCTAATCTATGTTAAACCTATACTAAACCTAGTTATAACGAATAAAGAGGGTTTTTAGTCTGAGAGATTGACACAAGTTTGGTGGTGACTTAAATCAATTTAAAACATAATAACACACGCAAGCATATAATCAAAAGATAGAAGAGCGGTCTAGCTAATTATAAGAAAATTCTATTAACCATGAGTAATCCAATTAAAACGCAAGTTTGTTTATTTTAGTGCAATGAGTGCTTATCTTGAGGAGGAATATCATTCCAAGATTTAGGCGGTACTTCTTCCTAAAACCTAGACACGTAGAATTCTGTTACAATTAAACGCATCCGCATAAAGCATCTTATTTGCTGATTATAATCTATCTTAGGAATAATTAATAATGGTGATCTTATTAAACCCTAGCTTATGGAGACTTTACCCACTTACTTCTTAATGGCTCTTTATATACTAGTAGTTCACTGTCTGAGTCTTTAAACCAAAGGAATCAGTATGTTACTTATTGATCCCAGGTCACCTGCTAGTCTAACTTGTTCACATAAACCAATGGTAAAGATAGTCAAATATTTGTGATCCTATTACATAAGATAATACAATTACGGATATAGAAGCCATCCCGAGCATCTAGTCTAGCTAATATATTTGCATTCCTAGAATCCATTGAAATAATGGAGCCGCATACTTAAGCCTCATGACTATTTGGTGAAGTTAATATAATGAATAAGTGTTTGGTATAATTGCGATCATTTTAATCTTAAGCTTATGTTGAAATCCTATTAAATCTTATCTTATCAACTTTGATTATCAACTTTAATTGTATGCTTATAACGGTATAGGTTGAAAGACTCGTTGTATGTCATATGTTTTAAATATTTGTCTACGATCTTTATCGTTTGGTTGGAGAAATCCGCTTACGTTATTTGATAAACAAAATAGATTTGATATAATAGTAACTAGATTATCTGAGTGACACATTTGATCGAGTTTACTAAATATAAGTCTTAAGTTAAACGCATTAATTTGTGAAAAAAAAATTTGACGAGAAAACCTTTTTAAAAATTAAACAACCTCGAATATGAGATCGTAATTATCACCATTGATTAGGAATTATATGAAGCTATCCGAGTAGTCATCTTTCTCATTATTGAATCTAGCACAATTTATCTTTAAAATGTTAAAGTTTATTTTAACTACGATTATTCGAACACAAATCAAATCCCTGTGGACGACCTGGTCATACCTAAAAGATTATACTACATACGTGGGTTATATTTTTACCCGTGTGTTTCCATTTAATAAATTGGTAATTTCAGTCTTATAAATTTAAAGCTTTTGAAACACATCATATACATTTGGTTTTACTACTTTTTACGTAACTCATTTAAACTCGCGCTTTAATGCGTACATGTATGCACAAACTACCCAATACCCTCACCACCTTTACGAATACCCTATATACTTATACATTATAAAAAATTTAAACATTCCCTCCCCTAAAACAACAATAAAACCAGCCTTATGTATATTATACCAAAATAATACAAAGTATTATACTACAAAAATCACCAACTATCACCAAATATCCTTCCAACTCTTTTATACACAAGTCTTACAACAAGCTACACCCCATCCCCTTTCTCTTACAAGCCATGCCCCCTTACTCTCTTCGAAAATAATTGTTTCTTGTCTCCAAAATATCTAGCTATGTCATTCTATATAAGTAACACTTCACATTTTCCTCTCATTTGATAACTTGCAAAACACCAAAATTCTCTCTTTTCCTCCTTCTATAGCCACGACACAAACAATCTCTTTAAGTTAGTTTTGTGTTGATTTTACAAAGGTATTTTGTAAAAAAGGTGCTAGATTCTTAGTATTATCTAAAGCTTACAAGGTTTTGTTGAAAGGATTTTGGGTTAATCAATGATTTGTGAAAGGTTTAAAACTAGGGGTTCGTTAGCTATTTTGGGTATTTAGTGCACTTTAGTTCTCAAATCATCACCATCATCTTTGTCGCGTTAGGATTTCATGCTCGTATTTCTTTCGCCGATTATTATTGTATGTTTCGTTGATTATTTCATAAATCACTAATTTGCTTTAGGTGAGTTTATAGCCCCGCTTTCACTTGTTTTACAATTACTTTACAAATCTCAGGGTGAGATACATTGCTTGTTTATACAATAGGACGCAAGTACAATACTTTACAATTTTTTCAATGATTATTGATGCGCCTAAGTATCAACAACCCACAACGCCCATCATCATGAACCGTTAATTACCTTGTTTAAGCGCGTGTGTTATAAATAGATCTATTAGGATTGACATCCCCGTCCAGGATTTGGTCTCCTATAAGGCCAACGGGCGTATACCATATTGAAGTCTGGAGGGTCTCGGGTTAGACCCTTCCAATTGGCAAAGGTTATGTTTATACAATGTCTTTGTTTAGGTGTCATGAGCTTAGTTCAATATTATTTGGCATTATATGTGTTACCTATTATACAATTTAAATCTTGTGGTCCACATTTATTATTTAGTTAGACCTATGAACTCACCAACTTTATGTTGACATTTTAAGCATGTATTTCTCAGGTGCTTAACCTATTATGAAGTATTTGGAGTGCATTAGGTCTTCATTCATACAAGACTATATTTTCATGGACTTTTCATATACTAATTTCCTCGTTGTACTTTTAACTATGAATTTCATTTGATGCAAACTTGGGAAAACTTGTTTGAACTTATTTATTTCAATTAAACAACGAGGTTATCTTTTAAACGACTCATTTAGAGGCCGTTCTCTTATATCTTGTGCTATTGTATTATGAAGTAAATCCCTCGGTTACCTTTACGATGCGACATATTTTGGCGGTGTTACAGATTGATATCTAGAGCCAAGGTTATAGAGAACTAGGTGGCATATTTTACCTAGACTATAACCATTTCATAAACATTGCATCACATATTTTTTTCTTGTGCATGCACACTACTTGCTTACATGACTTATGCTTGCGTTTATTTTCCCTACGTATATTTTTACGTATTGCCTTATATGTGCATTTACATTGCCTGGTATGCTTCTACAATTACCTTATATAAAAAGTTATTTATATAAATACTAAAACTTTTCCCAAGACATTATGGGTGATACGATGGTCTTTAAATTTTTTTCACATCTTTTACATAATACCGTTTTACATAACATTGAAACTTGTCACAGTCCACCGATTCTACTAGTTACCTTACTATTCAACTTCGAGTTTGAACACCCGCTCCATACTGTTGAAGCACCTACGTCATCTTGTGACCCATCGCTAAACTTGCCGATTAATTTGAACATGACTTTAACATGTCACCTCACAACATTTCATCTTTAAAACGTGACTTTTAGAACTCGACTGATTTTAAGTTTTTTTAAATTTGAAGAAAATGCCACCAAAGAGAAATGGTATGAGCGCGGCCGCTATTGAGCAACTGATAACCCAACGCGTAGCTGATGCGTTGTTAGACTATGAGACGAATTAGAACAATGGAAACGGGAACATAAATGGGAATGGAAATGGAAACAACAAAGGGAATGGAAGCCACGATTCAGGAGGTAGTAGTGAAAGGACGTTGCATACTACTCGTGGGTGCACGTATAAGGAGTTCTTGAATTGTCAACCACTTAATTTCAAGGGAACTAAAGGGGCTGTAGGATTAGCCCACTAGTTTAAAAATATGGAATTGGTATTCCATATCAGTAACTGTGTTGTTGAATGTTAAGTGAAGTATGCCACTTGTACCTTGCTAGGCGGTGCACTAACATGGTGAAACTCTCATGTTAGGACTATTGGACATGATGCATCCTATGAGATGACATGGAAGAGTTTGATGAAGATGACGACTGAAGCTTATTGTCCAAGAAACGAGATTCAAAAGTTAGAAAACGACCTGTAGAATTTAACTGTAAAGGGTACCGATATTGCGAGCTATACATAACGTTTTCAAGAATTGGCTTTGTTATGTTCACGAATGCTCCTCGAAGAAACTAATAAGGTTGAAAGGTTCATCTGGGGTCTTCCTGATATCATCCATGCGAATGTGATTTTATCTAAGCCAACAAGACTCCAAGAAGCAACTAAAATTCCAAACAGTTTGATGGATCAAAAAATTCATGTTTTTGCTTCTAGACAAGCTGATAACAAAATAATAATGCAGAATAATCCAAGGGACGACTATGTTTAACAACCACTCTACAAGAGACAGAACGTAGCAAGGGCCTACATTGCTGGGCCTGGGGAGAAGAAAGAGTATGCTGGAACCTTATTAGACTCTATTCCCTAGAGATATTTACTTTGTACTTTTCTTTAAAATTCGTTGTACCGTGTGGATGATTTTAAATTATCTATCAAATTAATGTGTCGTGAAAATTTCGTCAATCTTACTTTAATTCTCTATTTGTTTATGCAAGCCACTCCCTAAATTATTATAGCCTTATAAGCATTTTTACATCACTTTATAAACCATCTTACTACCACATGATAAACTATTTTAATATCATTGATAAATTATTTTACTATCGTTTAATAAACTAACATTTATAAACTATTTTACAATCATTTTACTATTAGCTTATGAACTATTTTTGTTTCCATCACATAAATTATTTTACTATCACCATATGAATTATTTAGCTATCGCCTTATAAACTATCTTATTGTTGTTTCACAAAATAATTTGTTGTCACCCTATAAACTACATTGCTTTCATCATATAAACTATTTTGTTACATTATAAAACTACTTTAAAATTTACTTTATGTATAACACTATTTTGACGAAAATGAGCGTTTCATCGTTAGTCCTCCATTATACATAGTCTAGTCACCTATATCTAATTTAGGAAAGACCATGCTATGCTGGGAGTAGTCAAACCAATTTTCTACTTATATCCCCAAAAAGAAAAGTTTTGTGTGCGTGTTCAAAAATTGTGTCTGTCACGGGAAGTTGAATTAGAAATCATAGTAACTAAGTAGGCCTTTACACCACCTTACTATATAGACTCGACATCACCTTACGCCAAATCCTACGTCAAAAAGTTGAGACGCATTACTAGTCACCCTAGGACAATTTCGCCATCGAGTTTAGCCACCATCAAGGAATTTACTAAATCACTCGTTCAACGTCGACATAGTACCGTAAAACTTAGTAGTTGTGACGCAATCATGGGTATAGATTCGTTATCACCCTGGAAGGGCAAATATTGTAGTTGATGCTCTAATCCGAAAGGAACGAAGA
Source organism: Tanacetum coccineum (assembly GCA_026074375.1). NCBI lineage: Eukaryota > Viridiplantae > Streptophyta > Magnoliopsida > Asterales > Asteraceae > Tanacetum > Tanacetum coccineum. Next base: position 24,669 of record BQNB010049247.1, read on the forward strand.
GAACCACTAAGAGTCAAACTTTGGTCATGAAGAAAATTTTGAATCTGCCGTCACAAATCTTGAACGCTCAAGCTGAAGCAATTAAGAAGGAGAATGTTGAGAACACAAATCTTCATGATATCAACTAGGATTTGAAGCCCATCCCAATGATACTCTATGTATTAAGAAAACAAAGTTGGAAACCACGTTTTAGGAGGATTAAGATAAGTATTTCAAAGCAAGTATCCGCACCTCTTCATAAACACCACTCCGGAAGTCACTCAAACTGAATTTCTAGACGAATTTCTTTTAACACGGAAATACTGTGACAATCCACATTTTTCAAGTCATGATACGTCAATAAACTCAAAACTATTCACTTTTAACCTTTACGTGTTTACTTTTAATTATAACCGTTGAGTTAAATCACGTAAATTAAGAAGGAGAATGTTGAGAACACAAATCTTCATGATATCAACAAGGATTTGAAGCCCATCCCAATGATACTCTATGTATTAAGAAAACAAAGTTGGTTACCACGTTTTAGGAGGATTAAGATAAGTATTTCAAAGCAAGTATCCGCACCTCTTCATAAACATCACTCCGGAAGTCACTCAAACTGAATTTCTGGACGAAATTCTTTTAACACGGAAATACTGTGACAATCCACATTTTTCAGGTCATGATACGTCAATAAACTCAAAACTATTCACTTTTAACCTTTACGTGTTTACTTTTAATTATAACCGTTGAGTTAAATCACGTAAACTAAAAATCAACATTTAACATAAATCGGCATTTTTTCAGGTTAATATTTTATTATTAACTCGTCATAATTTATTTTGAACATATACGTACTTAATTTAACCTAAAATCGGGGAGTTATCCCACGCATAACAAGAAACGTCTTCGGACGCACACCGACTCTAGACTGAGTTTAGTCTATATTATTTAAACATATTATCAATCTCATGAGTAGTATTTTTATAAGTCCTATACATTTGGTTTTACCACTTTTTACGTAACTCGTTTAAACTCGTGCTTTAATATGTACATGCATGCACAAACTACCAAATACCCTCACCACCTTTACCAATACCCTGTATACTTATACATTATAAAAAATTAAAAAATTCCCTCCCCTAAAACAACAATAAAAATAGCCCTATGTATATTATACCAAAATAATACAAAGTATTATACTACACAAATCACCAACAACACTAAAAATCCTTCCAACTCTCTTACACACAAGTGTTACAACAAGCTACACCCCATCCCCTTTCTCTTACAAGCCACGCCCCCTTACTCTCTTTGAAAATAATTGTTTATTGTCTTCAAAATATCTAGCTATGTCATTCTATATAAGTAACACTTCATATTTTCCTCTCATTTGATAACTTGCAAAACACCAAAATTCTCTCTTTTCCTCCTTCCATAGCCACGGCACAAACACCCTCTTTAAGCTAGTTTTGAGTTGATTTTACAAAGGTATTTTTCAAGAAAGGTGCTAGATTCTTAGTATTATCTAAAGCCTATAAGGTTTTGTTGAAAGGATTTTGGGTTAATCAAGAATTTGTGCACAGTTTAAAACTAGGGTTTCATTAGCTATTTTGGGTATTTAGTGCACATTAGTTCTCAAATCATCACCATCATCTTTGTCGCGGTTAGGATTTCGTGCTCGTATTTCGTTCGCCAGTTATTATTCTACGTTTCGTTGATTATTTCATCACTCACTGATTTGCTTAAGGTGAGTTTTCAGCCTCGCTTTCACTTCTTTTACAATTAGTTTACAAATCTCGGGGTGAGATACATTGCTTGTTTTTACAATTGGACGCAAGTATAATACTTTACAATTTTTACAATGATTATTGATGCGCCTAACTACCGACAACCCACAACGCCCATCATCATGAACCGTTGATTACCTTGTGTAAGCGCATGTGTTATAAATAGATCTATTAGGATTGACATCCCCGTCCAGGAATTAGTCCCCTACAAGGCCAACGGGCGAATACCATACCGAAGTCTGAAGGGTCTCGAGTTGGACCCTTCCAATGGGCAAAGGTTAGGTTTATACAATGTCTTCGTTTTGGTGTCATGAGTTTAGTGCAATCAAATTACAATCTTATTTAGCACTATATGTGTTATGTGTGATACAATTTAAATCTTACGGTCCATAATTATTATTTACTTAAACCTATGAACTCACCAACTTTATGTTGACATTTTTAAGCATGTATTTCTCAGGTGCTTAACCCATTATGAAGTATTTGGAGTGCATTGAGTCTTCATTCATACAAGACTATTTTCATGGACTTTTCATACACTACCTTTCCTCGTTGTACTTTTAAACTATGAATTTCATTTGATGCAAACTTGAGACAACTTGTTTGAACTTATTTATTTAAAACAACGCGGTTATCTTTTAAATGACTCATTTAGATGTCATTCTCTTATATCTTGTGCTCTTGTATTATGAAGTAACTCCCCCGGTTACCTTTTCGATGCGACATATTTTGGGGGTGTTACAGATTTCGTGCACATACAAATGTTGCAAAGGCAATATCTGGTCGACTTGCAGTGAGATACATGAGTCCCCCAATCATACTATGGTATTTGGTCTGATCAGTTAGGTTATCTTGTAAATCTGCATCGATTCTGGCGGTAGCCATTGGTGTACTAATAGAATCACACCCATCCATACCATGCTTTTTAAGAAGCTCCAAAGTATATTGTGATTGGTTAATGAAGATTCCATGGGGGGGATTGATGAACCTGAAGTCCTAAGAATAACTTCATCTCAACCATCATTGACATTTTAAAATTATCTTTTATTAGTTTTTCAAATCTGTTTGAGAAAACCAGATTTGTTGAACCAAAAATTATGTCATCAACATAAATTTGAACTAATAAAATGTCATCCTTGTGTCTTCTTGTGAACAATGTTGGATCAACAATACCTTTTGTGAAATGGTGGTCAATCAAGAATGAGGAAAGCTTGTTATACCATGCTCCGGGGGCTTGTTTGTGGCCATATAAAACTTTCTTAAGACGATAAACGTGATTTGGAAAGTTTAGGTCTACAAAACCGTCTGGCTGACTTACAAAAACTTCTTCTTTCAGTGGTCCATTGAGGAATGCAGTCTTGACATCCATCTGGTAGATAGTGAAGTTCTTATGAGCTACGTATGCTACGAACATTCTGACAGCTTCTAGTCATGCTACTGGAGCAAACGATTCCTCAAAGTCTATTTCCTCTTGTTGACTATAACCCTTTGCAATGAGATAAGATTTATTCCGAATAACAGTGTTTTCAGCATTTGTCTTGTTTTTCCAAAGCCATTTGCCCTTGATTACATTCCTGTCAGCAAGTCTTTCAACAAGTTCCTACACATTCAAACGTGTGAACTGATTCAGCTCATCTTGCATTGATTCGATCCAGCTGCGATCAAGCATAGCTTCCTTAATGTTGGTAGGTTCTGTAGTACTCACTGTTAATGCATACATACACATCTCTGCATCTGTGTGGAGTCTATTTCTTGTTGTAACAAGATTTGAAGGGTCCCAATCACTTGTTCAATTGGATGATTCTTAGCCTATCCATCACTAATTGATGTTGTTTGTGAAACTTGTGCATATTTGATGGGTCCTGGTAGTTTGAAGATGACTTGGCTTCTTCGAACTCAGGAGTTGCGAATGGATTCATGAAAGTGTTCCCATCAAGTTCTGCAACGTCTTCTTGAATTTGTTCATCGGAATGATTATCAAAGACTGAAGTTGTTGGTTCATTTGCAATTGGTTCTTTTGATGAGGATACTATTTGAGAGCATCATGATCTTCAACGATGATTAAAGAAGATGAAGGAGTGTCTTCATTATCAAGAGTATTGGCAGCGAAATTATCTGACACTTCTGTAGTTCTCATCGCATAGTATTCTTCATATAGAGGACTAAACAAATTATCCAAGTCTTTTTTTGACAGTGTTTCATTTAATTCTTCTGATGAATCTTCAAAATTCGAGCAGTTGAGACCGGGCCCTGAATTGTTGCATTCAGAAGCCATTGTTGTGAGTTCATCAAATTTTACGTGAATGGTTTCCATCATTTTCCTCGTTCTACAGTTATAAATGCAAAAACCTCATGATGAATCTGAATAACCAAAAAAAATACCAATGTCTGCTTTTGGCCTCATCTTCCCAAGATCATCACGATCATTTGTCGGGTAACATAAAGAACCTAACACATGACAGTATTGAACATTGGGTTTTCTACCCTTAATCAGCTCATATGGTGTTTTGTTGTACCTTGTATGTACAAGAGAGCGATTTTGAGTAAAACATGCTGTGGAAATTGCTTCGGCCCATAGAAATTCTAATTTTGAAAAAATAAGCATCGTTCTGGCAGCCTTGACAAATGTTTGATTTCTACGTTCAATAACACCATTCTGCTGAGTCATTATGGCAATCAACGTTTGATGCATGATGCTTATTTTTTCATAATAAGACCTCAGTTTCTCATTATTAAACTTTGTTCCATTATCAGACCGGACTTTTAGGATTTGAACCTTTTTGCTCTTTCTTTGTTCACAAGTAGAACATAAGTGATCTTTGTCATACTTAAATCTCGGAAGCCCATCAACTAGATATTGTTTAGTGAGATAATTAAGGGTACCGAAATTAAAATGAGAAAGTCGTCTGTGCTATAACCATGATTTTGTTGAAGTGGCTTTGGACATTAAGCAAACTGGAGAAGAAGCCGCCATTTCAGAATTAAAGATGGTGTAGAGATTGTAATCACGTGATCCAGTAAGTAAATCTCCACCCTCTAAATTTTGAACATAGCAAGTGTTAGAACGAAAATCTACTTCAAGATCTCCATCACAAAATTGTTTGATCGAGAAAAGATTATATCTAAGTCCCTCAACGTAGTACATGTGACATATCGTGAGATTCCTATGAACATGATCTCCATATCCAGTGATTGCAGTGAAGCTGTCATTTCTAAAGCGGAATGTACCTATGAATTTCTCAACAAAATTTCTTAGCAGATTAAGATTCCAGTTATGTGCTTTGAACATCCGCTATCAACAATCCAAAGGACAATCTGGATCACCTGCATCACATGAAACAAATTTGGATGGAGGAGTGGACAGTTTGGCTACCCATTTTTGAGTAGAAACTGGTGTTTTAGAGTTAGTTCTAACACTAGGACTACTCTTAGAAACACTAGGCGACTTTTGTGCAGTTGTACTCTTGGGTGACCAATTGAAACTAGATTGGTTTTCAAACCATTTCTGCCACTTCCTACTTGTTTCAATTTTGTTTTTCATGTAAGTGCTAAGTGACCTACTTTGTCTAGATTCTAGAGTTAGTGATGTAGCACGGGAGACCTTATTTGTTGCTTTTGGGGGTGTAGCAACACTAAACCTAGATTTCATAACTACGGGGATGTAAATAAGGCTCTTTTTACTCTAGAATTCAGAGACAAAGCATAACGAGCAACACACTTATCATGAGAGAGCATAAAAACATCTTTACAACATGAAACACATATAAGATTTGAACCATCATGAACAACGTTTACAGTTTTTGCTTTTAATACATTCGCGTTTGATTCAGAAATAATCGAATTCAGTGTATCGCGCTTATTAGAAACTAAACTAAGGGGCTGTTTGATGGCCACTTAATGACCACTTAATGGGCCTCACCCTGATTCGGTCAGTGGTGTTGGTTGTTTGATATATTTTTTAGTTCTCTTAATCGTTCAATTAGGTGGTGAATGGGCCAGCAATATAGATATGCAAAATGATTCAGTAGAAGACAAAAGTTCTCTAGACTTCTCATAAGGTACCCTTTAGATGATTATTATATTGTTTATTTGTTAAACCGAAATAAACATCACGATTGGCAACTTTTATATATTTATTTATTTACCGTTTATTATATTATTTTCATCCCTTTTCATATATTTCATGCCTAAAATTATCTTTTGCAAGTTTATTCATAACTTATATGTTATTTTAATAATGTTGTAGATTATTTCATTGATGAAATATTACGTGTAAAGCATTTGAGTGAGCAAATATATCAATAAATTTTAGTAAAATATTAATAATTTAGAATTAATCATATAACTATTGAAAGATAGTGATTGTTTAAATAGAATACAATAATATCTTATGTTCGTTCAATATATTTATTCAGAACAGTTGTTCAACAACACAATTTCATTCAGAATCAATTTCATTCAGAGACTTTAAATCATCCAGAGTCTTCAAATCATTCAGCAATGAATCAATTTTTTTTATCAAACAGCCCCTAACACTACTTTGTGATTTCTTAACATCCTTAGGAATGCTCTTAGACTTAGTGTTCAGCAAGACTATTTTCTTCTAATTAGAGTCCTTAGACTCTAGTCTTTTAACACTACTAGAACTTGCTACGCTTATGAAATTACAAGAAAACATGTTAGCTTTAGCAACTGGCATTTGTGTTTATGTTTTCATGACTCTATACATGCCTCGTGCGATTACATTCGCATTCATTTTCTGACCTTGTTCATTTTTTTGTGTGGAAGATGAAGTGACTAGTTTTGACTTATCTATTTTAACCTCAACCTTAGAAACTATCTTAGCCTTTAAATCTTTGTTATTGTTCAACGGTGTTACACAAATTAGTTTCTCTAATGTCACATATTTTTCAAACTTAGTGTTCACATTCTTCCCTTTTTTAGCAAGTTTCAGCTTAGCCTTGAGTTCAAAAATTGTCATCAAAAGATCTTGATTCTTAGCACGCACATCACCATACGCATAGGACTTTTGATTGAAATTTTTAGTTAACTCATTGAATTCTTGTTGATGTTGAACCCGTGTCATTTTGATTGAGTTGAAAAGCTTTTGAAATTCAAGTTTAATCCGTTCATTTTCTTGAACCAAAGATTCCATTTGAATATTCAATGACACGTTTTCACCATTCAACTTTGCCATTTGTGACCTCCAAGAGACATCACAAGCAATTTTTTCTTTTTGATGTTGCAATTTTAACTCAAAATCAATGCTTTGTGCTTGAGAACGTTGAAAATCATTTTCAAAAATATTGATTAGTTTGAGCAAATTTGCTTGGATATCTTTGGACTCATTGGAGATTTTCTCCATTTCAAATATCAACATTTCATTTTCGGGTGTTCAATAGAAATAAGCACACAATCCCTAATTTCTTTCTCTAAGGATGCTTCCAAAAGTCGATCGATTTTATTTTAAAAGGTTTATCTTTTTGTGCGTGCTCCTCAACTTTTCGTTCCATTGACACAAAAATTTCTAACATAACCTGTACTTCTTTTGTAATTTCTTGTTTAATGGTAGTTAAGCATTTTCTTAAGGACCTTAAAATCAGAATTACCTCCTTAGTAAAACATTTTTGAATCTCATTTTGCGCATCATATATAACAGTTCTTTCTTTTTCCATTTGAATACTGTTATTAATGAGTATTCCTAACTGATTAATTTCATTGTCCAATTTAACAAACAATTTTAACAATTTACTCTCATTTGACATCTTTTTAGATGGTAAATCTGACTTCTCTAAACTTGACACAGAATATACATTAGAAGTAAAAGGAGATGAAAAATAAGTTTGTTCAACTGGATTTCTGTTTGAGGAACAAATGATTCATAAAGAGCATTTAATTTTGCATAATCAAGTTGAATCATTTTATCTTTCATTTTTAATTGACTTTTTTTCGCGTCCTCAAGATTTTCCTCGTAATAAGGTAAAATTTCAATTTAGTAATTTTAAGTTTTTCACCATCATACATTTTAGGTTGTGCTCTAATGGAATTTTTGAGACGTTTCGGATTCTCCTAACCTAACCCAATTTTCAAATGTGGGTCATAAACCTTACTTGTCTTTTTACCAAGCATATGAATTGTTTGAAGTGAATGTTGCATTTTGTACACAATTCGATCATGAGATCGGAGTTTTTCTTCTAATGAAACAATATCCTCAAGATACTTGTTTTCTGTTTTTTTGAAAGCCTTTTTGTACAAATTAGTTTCACGCTTTATTTTTAAAGTTTCATTTTGTGTTTTCAAAAGTTCCTCACTAATCTCTTCTTTTTTCATTTAAAAGTTGTTCCTTTTCAACATTTATTACATTTTTCAATTCCTCATATGCTTCTTTGTAACCTAAAGGTTGTGCTGGTTTGTTTTCAAATTCCTTGACCCATTCCTAACACGTCTCAAGTTCTCGTTGTAACAACGCTTTTTGCTTTTGCAACTTAATATTCATTTTGCGTTGTTTTTCAGCCTCTACTTGAACATTAATTATCAAAGATTCAAAATCATGAAAAGATTGATCATGAGCATTTGTATCATGTTCAGCTTGTCCACTATTATTTTCCACATATGGATCATCAAATATGATATCATAATCAATTTGATCATTAGCAGATGTATGTATAATAGTTTCTAGCTTCTCATGATGACGTTGTTCATGATCACTCTTTGACAGTAAACCATTGATCATATCAATATATGAATCATTTACCTCACTAATGAACTCAACATCATAAGTTGGTTTTGCATCGATCTTGTCATCAGTGGATTGAATTCGTGCCATCATGATCACTGTTGCATTTAGCTCATCCAACGTGTTATCTCCATAAGCGTTGTCAAGCATAAAATCATTCTCCTCTTGATCTAGATGCACTCCAGCTTCATCTTTGGTTGCGAGAAACATCTGCTCCCTGAAATATTTTAAATCATGAACTTTGGGTTTTGGACATTCACATGCATAATGGCCCATTTCATTGCAGTTGTAGCACTGAACGTTTGTTTTTCCCGGAGTTGACTTAGTTCTTAGATTCCTTTGGACATACTGATCATATTCTTCAATTGACTGAAACAAACCATATCCTGCATTAGTTACTTGATTCCTGGTTTTCCTCCCTGCGTTCCTGTTTCCATTCTCTGCATAGCCAACATTCTTGCTTTGAATATCTACACGACCATCTTGTATCACAACTTGATTCCTTGTGTTTAACGATGAACGAAGACGATTGTTGGTAGGAGTAGAATATCGATGGGTGATAGCTCTTACCAATAACATTATTGCATTTATAAGCTTGTCTTCTTGAGCATCTCCTTGTATCTCCCCTTGATAATCATCATCGTAATCAATCACGGATGAAGGATGTGTAACATAATATGGTTGTGGTGAACGAGAGTATGAAGAACTTGCATGAGAATTTGACAAATGAGCATGGGAATTAGCGACTAAGGCTAATGGATCATGATTCATTGCAACTTTCTTGGCTTTAGATGCATTTACATGTGGTTCAAATTGACTTAAGTGATCAAACAACTCATCATATTATGTAGTTTTGAGAATATGTTTCTGACGAGTCATGGTTACATATTTGTTCCACTCAGGTTGTAATGAATTGAGAAACTTGGTGTTAAAGGCAATTGCTGGAGGACAAAATCTATTCCGATCCATGACATTAATGAGTGTTGAAAACCTCTTATACACAAATGTTAATGATTCTCTTTTCATAGCCACAAACTTGTCAAATTTATTCATGAGCCTCGAGTGTCTTTCTTGCTGACTTATATCACTGCCTTGCATCAATCTTTTGATTCTATTCCACATTTGTTGAGCATCCGAACAAGCATCCACATAATTGTAAATATCATTGGGTATTCCTTGAAGAATATAGTTCATCAACCTGATATCTGCAAAGTATTGGTCTGTGTCTGGTTTGGACATTTTGCTGATTGGTTCAGGTATGGTCTCTTGAACATTGTTTTGATTAGGAATTTCTTTCCTTTTGTATGGAACATTATCAATTGAATTTCTCATCAATTATCCTTCTTCCTTTTTATTTTCCAAAACCTCATATATTGACTTGACCATGGCACATAACTTCCTTTATCTAGCATTGGAGGTCTATCTGAAGCTCTCGATTATGTAAGTGTTTTTTGATTCGCAGTAGACATGACGTGAATCAATCAATGAATACAATGCAAACTTGGATCGTTTTAGAAATAAAGATTAATCGTGAGATCAAAAAGTAACAACAACTAGGCTTGTATTACGAAACCACAAATGAATCCGAATCCTTGAAGATACGAAACCTAGACTATATATGAAACCCAAGTGAATGAAAGTATGAAGATCCGAAACCCCATAATCTGTTATACGAAACCTCTAAAATATGGAATACGAAACCTTCAAATATGAAACCTTCAAGTAGAAAACCCGTGTTACGAAACCTGTTGTACGAAACCTATGAATACGAAAGCTTAAAATACGAAACAGTATCTCTCCTGTGATAGGAAACTTGTTGTACGAAACTTGGAAATATAAAACTAAAGATACGAAACCTTTGGATACGAAATTGTGATATGAAACCTTCTGTATGAAACCTATGATATGAAACCATGAGGTACGAAACCAAAACTTCAATACGAAACTCCAAAATACGTAACCACATATACGAAAGCTTCCACGTATATACAAAACCAAAAACGATTATCGAAAGTTACTCAATACAAAACCTTTAACTTTCGTAAATTCTAAATTCCACTAGCTTTCGTAAAAACGACAATCGTCTTCTTTTATAAAGTTCTTCAACAGGAACCTCTCGAATAGATTTCAATCAAATCCAATAGAACTCATAGTATTGATTTTACGGTTTAAATTGGTAAATTTGAGTGTTATCTTTTCAAATACACAAAATTCTATAATCTGAAACCTATAACTTTCTTACGAAAGCACGATAACTCACTAAAAGTACTTTTTGAAAATTAAATTCATTAATACGAAACCTAAAACTGTGATACGAAAGTGTGTTTTCCGCCTACAAAAGTTTCCGAAAGCTATTTCTTCTATACGAAAGCGATCAAACTCAAATGATTTTCGATCAAAATTAAGTAAAAACGTATAATTTTCGTATATAAGCAATTAAATCTACAATTTGACGTATACGAAAGTGTTTTTTGGGTAAAGGGTTTCCCTGGTAAATTGTTATACGAGAGTGTTTTTAAAGGGTTTAAAGATCAAAAACACGTCAAATAGTAAATCTAACACCTAAATGATACGAAACTGACACGAATCATACTTACGAAAGCTCAATTGATCGAAATAACAACAATTACGCATAATTTGATCCACGAAAACACAATCTAAATCAATCCTAGCGATTGATACCACTTGTTATATGTCTTGTTTGCATTAGATATCATACGAAAGTGTTAAGGAATAGAGGAGAGGAGACTAGAGAGTATTTTTACACATTTTCAATTTTCATTAACAAAGGAAAAAGAGAATGGAGGCTAAGAGAGAGTGATTACAAAATGACCAAGACACACACTAAATACCTCTAACTAAGGGTTATTTATACTTATTCTCTAAGCCTTCTATTTTTCCCTACATTGACTATTTGTATCACCTGGTCAACATTTACTTAAGATTGACAAAGCTTGACTTATTACAATATAAATACAATTACTAATAATATTTATTACAAGACCAGTTCATCTATAATTAACAATTTTTAATTCCTAACACTAACACTCTTTAAGCTGAAGGCAATGAACTACTCACATATCTTTTGGGTTTAATCATGATGGAAGATTACTGACAGGCCACAAGTTCGAGCTTATAAAGGGGCCTAAATGTCTTATCTACTACCGATGTCAGACTAGTTAGTATATGATGGTGCCACAATAGGCGGAGTGAATTCTGATTGATGCGGGATGAAGGGCACACTAGACATGTATGCATTACTCTAGATGCACTTATTGAATATATTGGCCCTAAATTGCACAAAACATCCATCTATTGAATATGTTTTTGACCATTAAATATATTTTGAAAAGTTAGTGTTTTATAGTGGAAATGAAATCAAACTTTAATTTCTTTAAAACATAGAAATAACTAATTTGCATAGTGTCTTATTGTGTGACTAATAAGAAGATTGAGATGCATGCAAAATCAAAAGTGTATATGAAAAGAAAGAAAAGGAAACCATATGTGTCAAAAAGGGTTAAACATCAATTTATGCACGCGAGTTGTTAATGTGAGTAATAACTTTTAGACCACTTGTTCGTGTATGTGTCCGGTCGACATAGGCCGGACGACTCTCATCATAGGGTATGCCGAACGAACAAGAAACACTCTGGCACAAGAAAGAAAGCAATAATAATAAACTAAAGGAGAACCTCTGGAAAGACCAAAACATCATATTATCCAGGGAACTCCTATTAACCAGTGGTTCATAGCAAGGACCAGACATACTCTGCCACCCAAGTCTTTAGAGGCGTTGTCCTCGATGTGTGAACAGTAATCTAAGTGTCTAACCTAGGTATAACTCGGCTCATCACTTCATGATGAAAGTCAGGTACAATGTTTGGGGCACTATAAATACCCCAAACTCATTCAATGCAAACCAACTAATTTCACACACATTTATTACACTGCCTCCCGTCATTTATCATATCATACACTTACTCTCACGCCGGAGCTTGGTCCTGAGATAACACCCAGAGCGAGGCTAACGTGCGTTGTTCTTTGTTTAGGCTTGATGAAGATCACAGAGTACACCTGAAGAACGTTTTCCTTTCTAATACGTGCTCAGCGGACTTTTATCTTAACACCACTCGTATTAGTTGTTAACCACAAGCATATCATAAAGTTGGTATAACCACGCGTGATTGTTATTCCAAAGATATTTGTTTACAAGTGAAGGTAAAATAAAAAAGAGATTAGTGGTACAAACCATGTATCTAAATGAATTTTTTGTGTTAAATATTTTAGGATATATTTGAGTTTAAGTGAAACATATATGTGTATTGAAATAACGTATTATATGTGAAAGATGTGACAAGTGATAATTATTAATGTAGGCATAAGAGTGAGAGATGTAATTAAAAGATGATATAATATTAAAGTAAACATAGTAAAATTTTCACCACTTCTACTTTTAACGCTGCTCTTAATATTTCTTGGAATCTAGTCTTGAATTGTTAAACAACAAACATGAATAATAATGAATCAAATTCCAGGTCAAGTTAAAGTGTTCAATGGCAACTTATGTGTTAAATTCAGAATATTTTTTCTCGGCTCAAGTTTTCAAGTTTAAGTGATTCAATTTTGTCTCATAGTTTCAAGTTTGTATTCATGAGCATCTCAAGTGTATCATTAATAGGGATTTTTCTAATCTCCTATTAATATATTGTCTATTTTTTGCAAAAAAAATAAAAATAAATCAAATTTTAAAGAACTATATTACCTACTTAACCCTAACTCACTTTTTCGATTTACAAAAATTGTAAAAACACTAGGCTATTTATTAACAAAACTTATAAAATGTTGTTTTACACATTATTTACACTAAAATACATTTTTATAAAATACGAACCTTATCAACGTATTTTAAAGCTTTATATTTTAATACACTTCAAGTTTCTTAATATAAGGCTAGTGGTAAAAAGGCGTCTTCGTCCTTGCTGGTACCTCTCAAAACGCCTGCTCGTTATTAGCCTCACCCACATCAATTCGTTTTAGGAAAAAAATGGAAGAACTAGGGCATGTAGACGATCGTGTCGTAGGATGGGTGGTTTATGTGTGTGTGTGTGTGATATTTTGACTTTTGTGGGGTATATATGTTTACAAGGCTATGTTTATCCACAGCTTTGTAGCAACCGATTCGAGGACATATGTAATATATAATTATAAAAAGTACACAAGCAACCAAACTATGCAAGCAAGCAACCAGTTCATTCTATGACCCTCAAAATATTCAACCAATCTAACACATGTCACAATATAAGTGACATTTCATATTTTCATTTATTTGAAATAGATTTTGCATATTATATAAATAAAGTGATAGATAATGTATAGTATGTTTTATTTTTTTAAAATAATAATTATACCATTAATTTTTATTTTCAATTCTCTACAAATTTAGCCAAATATTAACATATTTATATACGCATTCTCAAATTTTCGTTTATAGTTTCAAAACCTCCCTATATCTAGTTCATCTTTTATGGATCCTAACTATTCAAATTATTTGTAATTTCATATATTTCTTTCAATGGAGTACATATTTTATTTCAATTACAACATAAAAATTTAGAATAATTACCCAATGATATTGGTCTAGTGGTATGTCTGTTCCTCACCAACCTAGAGGTTGTGGTTCAAGTATCGCTGGAGACATTTGTGATATATATTGAGAGATAGATAATATATGTGTGAAAATTTTGCCGTTCTAAAAAAAAGTTTTAGAATATTTTTTTTATTAGAGCCGTCGCTTATTAAAAGTATACTTATAAAGTAAATATTTATTTAATATATAATTTTATATAAAACTTTAAGTAGTTAAATTAATTATAAAAATAATAATATTATATGTTATGTTGGGTTGTTGATAAATGATAAAAAAAAGTTAAGATTGATTGTATGTATTAGTTGTATAAGTGAAAGAGTAAGAAAATATTTTTTTAATAAGAGATTTAGTTATGAATAAACATGGTGTAAGTGGAGTATATTTAGATGGTGATATTGATTGTTTTATTACACTATAATGGTAGTTAAGTTAGTTGTAGAGAGAGAAAGTTGATCTGACGTTGAAGTGACGTTGCTGAAGTTGTTTGTAGTGTTCTCTTATTACCAAGGTTGCAAAAATCGCGAATCAGTAGTCGGGCGGTCGACCCCTTGTAGCTTGTAGTCGGTTTAGGTGGGGATTAATGGATGATGGATTGACATGTCCAGCAAATTTTGGATATTTCTGGTGAGTTTTGGGTTTTTCGACAAGATTTTCTTAGAAAAACAACTTGTGATTGATATAAATAGCTATTATAAGAGATTAAAACCAGTTTACTGTGAGTTTTTGGTATTTACGTAAAATTTGTAGGTTTCCGACATGTTTAACAACCATTGATCGTCGTTGACTGATTGATCGATTTGTTCAACCGATTTACACAAATCGAAAAGGTTGGTGACCAATAACGCTTAGGCGACGATTAATCGACCTTGTAGGCCTTTTTTTGCAACACTACTTATTACCACCAGTCTAACAAATTAACTTTTAAAATCATAAAACTCTATAATTTTGTTCTTTAAAACGTTTTCTTTATTAGTGCCAATACTTTTATTGTGAAAACATACTGAAACTTTAATCTTTAGCTACAAATGATGTTTTTTCACCTATTGCAAACTAAGGGGAAAATAGCAAACTAAGGGGTTTATGTACCATGTCGAGAGGTTTATTTGCAGGGTTCTAAAAAGCGTGCTATAGCGTCACGTCTTAAAAACGCTATGACGCAACGCCTCACGCTAAAGCTTGAGGCTTGGCTATGCCGCCACGTCACGCTTCACGCTATTTATAACCTTGTTTATTTGCAAACACATCAATCTTCAAAACCTACAAAACAAACCCTTCAACTATCCACAACCTCCATCATTCACCCCCACCTTTTCCCTCCCCACTCTTAAAAAGCCAACACACACAAACACTAAAAAATTCACAAACCAAAAACAAAAACTCAAATACCAAGTCCTCCTAGAAAGATCAAAAAACACAAAGCACCAAAAACATGTCAAAAGAAGTGAGTTCAGTTGGAGAACAGCCGGTGATCAGAAAAGACTATGTAGACCCACCACCAGCTCCCATGTTTGACATGGGAGAGCTTAAGCTTTGGTCATATTATCGAGCTTTAATAGCTGAGTTTATAGCTACTATGTTGTTTCTTTATATAACTGTTGCAACTGTTATTGGGTATAAGATTCAGACAATTGGTGACCCATGTGGTGGTGTTGGTGTTCTTGGTATTGCATGGGCTTTTGGTGGCATGATCTTTGTCCTTGTTTATTGCACTGCTGGTATCTCTGGTATGTAACCAAAACTAACCTTAAAAAAACATGTGTAACATGTTATGTTTTGTAACATAACATGATGAACATGCAGTTGAGACTTGTATTGTGTTCTTGTATAAATATGTTTAGCAAAATTGTTTACTTATGTACTAGAAAGTAGCTAGTTAATCTGTTACGTATTTACTTGTGTGGACAAAATCATCAAACACTGTACTTTCAAGAGCCGCCTTTTTGAAGGTGTTATGAAGGTTTTACTAATAATAGCAACTTATTTGAAAATTTTAGTAAAAAATTACTCTACTTTAATTTGTCTTTTACTTTATAATGTGCTAATAATTGGTAAAGAAGAAAAGTCTGTTGCTATTTCTGTTGCTATTTGTGATATGTTAAGAATTATCTAAAATTACCGTTATGCTATTTTCCTGTGCTATGAGAAAGTAATCCTAGTTTTTGCACGATAATTTGAGTAAATATCTATATTTTGTTTTGTGAAATTAGAATTCTTACAAAAAAGTTTATAATATCAATTTTTTAATAGGTACAATATTTAGTCATGTAAAATTGGTGAATTGTTTAAAATTACTGATTACTTGCCATGTTTTAGAACAATTGTGCTAAAACTATTTGTATTGCTAACAATTTCTACTAAAAAAGAGTTTGTTAGTAGTATTTTAGCAATAATTGCTTCGTCTTTTTATTTTAACACTTTTTATAGAGGACCTTGTATAAGACTCGATAAATGATATCTTTAAGTATCTTTTGTTATCACACTAACCATTAAAAAAATACGGTACAAAAAAAGTAGTCATGATATTATTGCATAATTCATTGATATGAACAATTTTTAGGCACTAGGAGATTAGAGAGTAAAAATATATATACTCAAGACACATAACACTTACTATCATTTTGGTCATTTTTTATATGTTACTATAGCAAAAGACTAACGAATTTATTTGTAATAGGTGGTCACATAAATCCTGCAGTGACCTTTGGGTTATTTTTAGCGAGAAAAGTGTCGCTAATAAGGGCAGTAGCATACATGGTGGCTCAGTGTTTGGGTGCGATTTGTGGTGTGGGTTTGGTCAAAGCCTTCATGAAAACACCCTTCAATACACAGGGTGGTGGAGCAAACTTGGTTGCACCAGGCTACAACAAGGGTACCGCACTTGGTGCTGAGATTATTGGGACCTTTGTTCTTGTCTATACAGTTTTCTCTGCTACTGATCCAAAGAGGAGTGCGCGAGACTCTCACGTTCCTGTACGTGTTACTTTTATCTTTGGTTTATGTACATTGTCTGTGGTTAATTGGTTACTTATTACGAGTGGATCTGCATGTAAACTTATAAAAGAGGAGCAATGATGTATCATCTCAATTCATATGTTGAACTTATTCTCATGGCAAAAAATTGACGATTGGAATGAAAACCGGGAGGGAGAGTACTAGGGATGGCAAAAAAACCCGAACCCGACGGGGAAACCCGATACCTGAACTAATTGGGGCGGGGCAGGGCATGCTTATCGGGTTACGGGGCGGGTTTGGGGCTTAAACGGGGATTTTAATCGGGTTTGGGGCGGGGAGCGAGGAATAACATCCTCGACCC
>BQNB010049248.1:6005-42136 GCA_026074375.1 Tanacetum coccineum
AAAGGAAATAAAACCACCATCATAATCTTCATATTCAGTAAGATAGCATTTGTTTCTAGTCATGTGCCTTGAGCAACCCTGTCAATAACTCCTCTTTCCTTGTACTCCTTCTATTGTGGGTTGCCCTGCACATAAAATAAGAGAATTCGACTCTTTTAGGGATCCAAGCCATTATAGACTTGGATCTGCCTCGTGCATCAATGTAAGAATATTTCTTGAAAGTATTTGATGCACTACTATTTTTGGGTTTCCAAACCCAGCATGCTAGGGCCTTAACATCATTAACCCTTTTTCTCTTGTTTTCACTTACTACTGCTCTATCCCTAGCAGTAGTATCTTTTACCCTGACAATATTAACCTTTTTATTAAAAATATTGTTTTTGTATTCAGAATACTTGTTAAATGGCCTTGTGACTTATGAATATCCCTTTTTATAAGCATTTGATATTGGTCTAGGATGATTCACAGTTGGTTTTGAGCCAGCAGTATTAACTGGTCTCACAGCAGTATTAACACTTGGACCAGTAGTATTAATTTTGCCAGACTTGGTACATACTGCTTGTGGAACAAATCTTCTATTAGGGTGAGGGTGACTCATTTTATTATCAAAGTTCTTGTGATTCACCCTAATTGAGTTGTTCCACACTGGTCTTATAACCTTTTTATCACACACATAATGAAGATGCTCAAAACTACCACAAACAAAACAAGCTTTATTAATCATTTTAAAGTCACTTCCTAGTCTTTGGGTCATAAGATTATTCTAGTTTCTTTGGTTCCCTCTAGGATAGTGTTTGTTTTGTTTAGGTGTTTCTACCTTCTCTATTGTTTCCCTAGCAGACTTAACAAATTTTATCTTTTCAATGCTAGGTCTAACAGTTTTGTCCTTAACATTAGGTATAAATTCTACCTCACTATCATCATCAGAATTCTAATCCTTAATAATTGAAGGTCTAAAGCTGTTCTTCTTAACAATTTTAGGTTCTACTACATCACCATTACTTTTTACATCAGTAGCCTCATGATTTGACTCAACTGTCTTAACATTACTAGGTGTAACAATAGTAGTAACATCCGTATTCTCACTTTTAACTATTTCATCCATAAACGTTAGATCAGGTTTGAAGGGAATGAAGTTCCCTGTATAAGGTGGGGGAACTACATGATATCCCTTATCAGATTTGGACTTATTATTCTCATGATTTTCTAACATCTTAGATGAATTCACAAAGCTTTCTATTACAAGAGAAGCTGCAGTAGAAGAAGCTGCATTATATCCTAGTCTAGTTTTAAACTTAACACTAACTTGACTTTCCAGCAAATTGTTCAAAGATTTAGATGAATTTTGAAACTTCTCTAATGTTAGTTTTAACTCATCTCTTTCTTTTTCTGCTTTTTCCAATTTCTTTTTGTTTTTAACTAAAGCATTATCTCTTAGTTTAACTTCAAGGTTTAAAACATTAATGCTTTCTTCATACACAGCCTCATTTTTCTTATAGTGAGCTAGTCTAGCTTCTACTGATTCTAAACCTGCTTTATAAGATACTAAATTAAATTGAGACTTTTTGTAATCTGAAGACAAACTATCATATTGTTCTTTGAGAGTAGCATAAGCTTTTACACATGATTTAGAACAAGAATCTACCTCAGAATCTGAACTGGAAGAACTTCCTGAAGATGTATGTGCCATTAATGCAAAGTTTATAGGATGCTCTTCTTAGTTGGTAGCTTCCATTCTGATACCCACTCTAATTCATCTTGAGCAACCATGCATTTCTCAAGTGGTGTTTCCCACGGTCACAGCTTCTTTAATATTCTACTTTCCTCTTGTTTTCCTGATTTTCTAGGAGCTCTACATTTCTTGCAAAGTGGACAATTTTTGTATGACAATTGTTGCACTCTACTTTAGACCTGTCAAACCAACTCTTTGATCCTTTTACATCAACTTACCTTCCCGCATCTTGATGAAATCTCCTTGCTCTAACTGTCAGCATGGCCATTTCCTATTGTAATCATTTCTTCTAGGTCATTAGGATCAATTTGTTCTAGGATCATTTATGCTAAGTGAGGAGAATTGGGCTGATAGCTAGGAACAGAGACAGATCACCAGCCCATTCCCACTAAAGGCTTATCTCCAGAGTAGCGATTTTGACTTGTACTTGATGATCCTGTAATTTCAGGTTCATATATCTTCAAGTTGTTGTATAATGTTCATCCAAACTGTATGGTCTTCACTATTTCTTTTTTGTTCCTCCAGATCAAAGCATGTGTCTTCCATTCAGATGGAGATATCTCAACAGTTTTTAGTTCCTTTCCTCCTTGTGTAACTTAACTTTGCCTTGAATCTCCAACTGGACTAATTAGTTTTTGCAAATATCAAAAGTTTGATCCATTTAGTTCTGAATTTGATCTGCAAATGTTCTATATTGTTGCTTGAGTAGAGTTCTCTGATACTTTCTTGGATTCCGTGTTTCTCCATACCTCTTCTCAATGGCTTCATTAAAGACAATTTTGCATCTTATATGAATGGAATTAGTTGATCCTTATTTGGAGTGCCATCAATAAGAGTTCCTCTAGCTTTCATCTCATTCCCTCCTGTTCATTGTTTTCTTCTCGTTGTTAGTAGGTTCATATTCCTGCTCAGTTTCTCTAATAGTTCTCTTCAGCACTTTGTTACCATTTAGAATTACTTCCCAGAGGGATTAATCAGTCATGAGAAAGTATTATTCTATCCTCATTAACCAGAGATCATATTCCTTTGGGTTGAGGATAGGGAGTCTTGCAGTCAGAGTTGTAGAAGTTGTTCCTGCCTCTATCTTATCACTGAGAATTAGATCTAGTATGTGTTGTTGGTTTCTTCTTATTTAAAGCTTCACAACAAGCTCTGATACCACTTGTTGATCCCAATGAACAGATCTTAAACTCCTTAGCTTGATGTAAGGTTTAGTATCCTTGGATAAATCCAAAGGTACTAAGACTGAAACTTTGAGTGTATGATATAAACTATGCGGAATCTAGTTTATACCACTAAGAAGAATAATAGTAATGAATGTTTAACACACAGAAATACAACCAAAAACAATAAGCTCTAATATATTAATACGAACACTCTTTGATAGTGTTAGGGTTTACAAACTTGCCTGCTATGAAAAACTATTTAAAATGACTGAAATTTTTATATTATGCCTTAGTGTTCTTTTTATACCACCAAGGAACACCTTTTTATGGGCTTACAAAACGCGTATAATGATAATGCATATCTATTCCTAATTTAACTCATGCATATCATAATAGCAGTACTAACTATATAAGACTAGCAGCACTAACTATTAACTAACAGTATTAACTATACTGGCAGTACTAACAATGTACTGGCAGTACTAACTAATATAACTAACAGTACTAATAACTTAGACTGTCTTTCAACGAATCTTCATCAAACAGCACACTAACACCATCCCAAGCAGTATCAAGTTGATTCAGCACAAACACAAAGTTGTAGAGTCCATAATTACCAAGAAATAGTCCCTAACCAGTTGCTAAACGAACTAGGGTTTGTACCCTCTTTTTATTCTAAAGTTACACACTCAAAACCCTAAATTCGGGTTTGTATATATAGGAAAAACGCCGTGACGGCGTCGCGTTTTAATCGTGACGCCCTCATGAATAGAATATTCTAGATATTGGACTGGGTCGTATACTGTGACGCCGTCGTGAGATATGGTGACGCCGTCTTAATCTTCGTGGTGACGGCGTCACATTGTATTTGTGACGTCGTCTCTAGCCACTGTAGAGACATTCTTGATAAATGTTGGTGTAGATCCGTAGTCTTGTCTGTTTCTTCTCCAAATGAGCCCAAGTCACGTATAATTCTTCCAAATGTCTTCCAAATGCGAAATACCTAAAAAGGAACGATTTAGTACCTATTTTGGCCATAAATGCACGATTTTGGGGGTTAAATGACCCCAAAAAAGTGTATAAAATGACACCTCATCAAATACCCCTACACTTGGGATTTGCTTGTCCTCAAGCAAATGGGCATTTCTACCTAGACAATAACAATATGAGGGGTTATTTTACCCACTCTTTAAACATATTCTACAACACATACTTTAAGACTCGTAATTAAAAGCACAGAAAGTTATATCTAGACCTCACATAAAGTGTTTGGGGACTCTCTCTTTCACTCCGGGTGTATAAGAATTTAACATAAGGGGGAAAACAGAAAATCAAACACTCCTTACCTGTAATAGCATATAAATTTCCATAGGCTTGGTGAAAGGATCAATCCCCACCAATGGGCTAGTATTATTCATTACTAGTTTAAGAGGTCTTTATAAGGGTTGTGGGGTGTAGTTGTGCGATAACATATAATGGAAACGGAAACAGAAACGGATGGGATACATTTGGGTGGTGAATTTGGGTGAATTTGGGGTGGAGGGTTAGCTAATTATTTACACAAATACACGCTGGTTTGGTTGCTAAGCCAAGACACGAACGAAGATATACAAACTCTACATAATTCTACATCAGTCTCTTTCTTTTTCTTTTCTCATTTTTTTAATAACATAATACATCACATGGGGTTTATAATACATACCTCTACACTTGAGCTTTTACATGTTCGATATTTACAATCTAACTAATGACCCGATTTGAGGTGGATCAAAATAACATGGAGATCATTTGACAAACATATGGGGGTATTGACTTAACTTTTCTTCCCCATTGTTTCGCGAAATAAATACTACCATGAATCTCAATCGTCCCAAAACAGTATTTACATGGATAAGGATTTAGAAACCGTGTACTCAATAATTAACATGGGTTTAAACACAATAATGTACTAAAATGAGTACATAAGGGGTAGGCTAAGGCTTTTTAGGTGCAACAATTGGTTTAAGGGTGAAAATGCTCTTCATTAATAGTCCGGCTTAACCAAAAAATTACAAGAACCATGAAAATGGGATAGGCTCGGAGGGTTGTACTAGGGGTATCATCGCACATAAAGGTAGTGCTTGGCAAGTGCTAGGGATAAGTTTTATGATCGGTATGTCCATCTTAAACATTACATGGTTAATACATAGTTATACTTAATGCCTCTTATCAAGCAATTACCTAAATAACTTACTATGCGGTCTCGGTTGCATCTAAAAACAAAGTTCTAGAAATTTAATATGCTACCAGTACTCTCATATGAATTTTACTAACCACCAAGACATTCCAGGAAAAGGTGACAAGGCAATGCATACAATGGCCGTAACGACGGAATGACATGCAAACCTGCAGATTCACCTTATATCTCGAAAACGAGTAAAGATAAAAATCATCTTCGATTACCAACGATGGGTACTCGAATCCCTAAAGATCTAAGGGTGAACCTCACATTCTTGTGGTGGAATTCCGAGGGTTATTATGCTAGTCATATAAATTCCTTATCCATTTTCTTTCAGACGGCTATTATTTTTTTTTACTTTTTTTTCGTTTTCGTTCAGTATGTGTTGTTAAAAAAATTTAAATTGGGTAAATACCTTACCTCTTATGCTATGTTTTGATATATTACCCATCATTTTAAGGAAAAAGCAAATAACAAATAAAAGAATAGTTTCTAAGGCTTATTTCCCCCATACACTTAAGTTGAACATTGTTCCCAATGTTCTCTAGAAGTACCCGTTAAAACGAATAAAAGGAAAAGAAAACAAGGAAAAAGAAAACTAGTACTCCCTGGTTTACTCAATAATGGAGAAAGTATAACATGTGATAATGGTTAAAAATCGTCCTCCGGAGAATAATCCATTGAAACTTCTAAGAACTTCCAAGCTTCTTCTCATCAAATATAACCTGTAATCAACGACAAAGACAACTATACCAAGCATAAAATGTGCGATTTACCAATATACAATATGAATTTAGGGTTCGACTCGATAGATAGGATGAGAGAATTGTTAAACTCATTAGGTTTTTTGCAGGTTTATAACAGAAGAATACATATATTAAATGTTGTGCAAGTTTTATTTTCAAAAATAATTAAAAACTTTAAGTTTTCTGATCTTGGTTGTTGAAGTTCATCAGGGTTGTTGTGACCATATAACAGGCATCGTGGTGACGGAGTCACGATTAACAAGTGACGCAAGTAACACGATTGCCTGGATCAGGGTTTTTACTAACAAACCCATGATGACTTCAAACCCTAGGTCAGTAAAATTAAAGTTTTTCATTATTTTTGAAAATAAACTTGACACACAACATTTAATATGTGTTTTCTTCTGTTTTAAACCTGCAAAAACCTAATGAGTATAACAAATTATACTCATCATATTATCGAGTCGAACACTAAATTATATTGTCTTTGGTCAAATCGCCACATTTTATGCTTGGTATAGTTGTCTTTGTCGTTGATTACAGGTTATATTTGATGAGAAGAAGCTTGGAAGTTCTTAGGAAGTTTCATTGGATGATTCTCGGAGGACAATTTAACCAGTTATCACATGTTTCTTCTCCATTATTGAGTAAACCAGGGGAGTACTAGTTTCTTTTCCTGGTTTTCTTTTCCTTTTATTCGTTTTAACGGGTACTTCTAGAGAACATTGGGGTCAATGTTCAACTTAAGTGTAGGGGGAATATAAGACTTAGAAACTATTCTTTCATTTGTTATTTGCTTTTTCCTTAAAATGATGGGTAATATATCAAAATATAGCATAAGAGGTAAGTTTTACCCAAATTTAATTTTTTTATGACACATACCGACGAAAACCGAGTATTAATAGCGTCTCATGGATAGGAATTTATATGGACTTGAATAATAAAAAACCTCGGAAATTACACCACAAGAATTGTGAGGGGTCACCTTAAGATTCTTTGGGGTTCGAGTACCCATCGTTGGTAATCGAAGATGATTTTATCTTTACTCGGTTCGAGTTAAGGTTGATCTGCAGGCGTGCATGTCTATTCCGTCGTTACGGCCATGTATGCATTGCCTTGTCACCTTTTCTGGAATGTCTGGTGTTAGTAAAATTTCATATGAGTGTACTGGTAGCATATTAAATTCTAGAACTTGTTTTTATGATGCATCCCGAGACCACATAGTAAGTATTAGGAATTGCCTTGATAAGAGGCATTAGGATTAACCTATGTTTTAAACATGTAATTGTTATGATGGACATACCGATCATATAACTATCCCACGCACTTGCCATGCACTCACCTTTAGTGCATGATACCCCTAGTACAACCCTCCGAGCCTATCCTTTTTCATGGTTCTTGTAATTTTTTGGTTAAGCCGAACTATTAATGAAGAGCATTTTCACCCTAAACAATTGTGCACCTAAAAAGCATTAGCCTACCCCGTATGTACTCATTTTAGTACATGATTGATGTTTTAACCCATGTTAAATTATTGAGTACACGGTTTTTAATCCTTATCAATGTTAATACTGTTTGGGTCCGATTGAGATCTCATGTTTTAGTATTTATTTCGCGAAAACAATGGGGAAGAAAGTTAGTCAATACGCCCTTATGTTTGTCTATGATCTCCATGTTATTTTGATCCCCTCAAATCGGGTCATTAGTTAGATTGTAAATATCGAACATGTAAAAGCTCAAGTGTAGAGGTATGTATTATAAACCCCATGTGATGTATTATGTTATTAAAAAAATGAGAAAAGAAAAAGAAAGAGACTGATGTAGGAATTATGTAGAGTTTGTATATCTTCGTTCGTGTTTGGCTTAGCCAACCCACCAGCGGTGTATTTGTGTAAATAATTAGCTAACCCTCCACCCCAAATTCACCCAAATTCACCACCCATTGTATCCCATCCGTTTCTGTTTCCGTTTCATTATATGTTATCGCACAACTACACCCCACAACCCTTTATATTGACTCTTAGATAGTTAATGAATAATACTTGCGACCCAGTGGTGGGGCGTTTGATCCTTTACCAAGCTATGGTAAATTTATATGCTATGACAGGGTAATGAGTGTTGATTATTCTGGTTTTCCCCCTTTTGTTATTAATTCATTATACACCCGAGTGAAAGAGAGAGTCCCAACACTTATGTGACTAGGTGCTAGTATTACTTTCTGTGCTTTTAATTAGAGGTCTAGAAGGTTGTGTTGTAGAATATGTTTAAAGAGTAGGTAAAATGACCTTATATGTTTTTGTCTAGGGAGAAATGTCCATTTGTTTTTTTTTTTTTTTTTTTTTTTTTTTACTTGAGGACAAGCAAATTCCAAGTGTAGGGGTATTTGATGAGGTGTCATTTTATACACTTTCTCCAGGGTTGTTTAACCCAAAATCGTGATTTATGCAAAATAGGTTACTAAATCGTTCCTTTTTAGTTATTTCGCATTTTGAAGACAATTTGGAAGAATCTACACGTGAACTTAGGCTTTTATTTGGAGAAGAAACGGTCAAGGGACTATGGATCTACACCAACATCTATCAAGAATGTCTCTATAGTGGCTGGAGACGGCGTCACAAATACAATGTGCGCCGTCAACACAGATGATTAAGTTTGGCGTCACCATTTATCTCTCGATGGCGTCTCAATTACACGACACTGCCCATATATCTAGAATATTCTATTCTGAAGGCGTCACGATTAAAAGTGACGCCTATTTCGTCACAACGTTTTTCCTCTTATACAAACTGGAATTTAGGGTTTTGAGTGTGTAACTTTAGAATAAAAAGAGGGTACAAACCCTAGTTCGTTTAGCAACTGTTAGGGACGATTTATTGGTAATTATGGACTTTTACAACTTAGTGTTGCTGATTCAACTTGATACTGCTGGTGATGGTTAGTGCTGCTGATGAAGATTCGTGAAAACAGTCTAAGTCATTAGTACTGTTAGTTATATTAGTTAGTACTGTCAGTACATTGTTAGTACTGCCAGTATAGTTAATACTGTTAGTTAATAGTTAGTGCTGTTAGTCTTATATAGTTAGTACTGCTATTATGATATACATGAGTTAAATTAGGAATAGATATGGATTATCATTATACGCGTTTTGTAAGCCCATTAGGTTTTCTTGTGTATAAAAAGAACCCTAGGCATAGATATAAAACTCAGTTTTTATAGTGTTTCATAGCTTCAAGGTTGTAAACCTACACTATCAAAGAGTGTTGTATTAATTATTGGAGCTTATTGTTTTTGGTATGTATTTCTGTGTGTTAAACACTTCATTATTGTTATCTTCTTTGTGGTATAAACTAGATTAAGCATTGTTTAAATCATACCTCAATGTTTCAGTCTTTGTACCTTTGGATTAATCCAGGATACTAAAACCCTTACATCAAGCTAAGGAGTTTAAGATCTGTTCATTGGGATCAACAAGTGGTATCAGAGCTTGTGTGAGCTTGATTATGAAGAATCCAAACAACATCATATAGATTAATTCTTAGTGATAGATAGAGGCGAGAAGAAACTACTCTAAAACTCTGACTTCAAGATCCTTATCCTAAACCTAAGGAATATGATCTTTGGTTAATAGGATAGAACAATACTTTCTCATGTCTGATTACTCCCTCTGGGAAGTAATTCTAAATGGTAACAAAGTGCTGAAGAGAACTGTTAGAGAAACTGACCATGAATATGAACCTACTACTACAGAAGAAAAGCAAGACAGGAGGAATGAGATGAAAGCTAGAGGAACTCTGTTGATGGCACTCCCAAATAAGGATTAGCTGAAGCTCCATTCATATAAAGATGCAAAATTGCTCATGGAAGACATTGAGAAGAGGTATGGAGGAAACAAGGAATCTAAGAAAGTTCAGAGAACTCTACTCAAGCAACAATATGAGAACTTTGCAGGATCAAGTTCAGAAATAATGGATCAAACTTTTGATAGGTTGCAAAAACTTATTAGTCAGTTGGAGATTCAAGGCAAAGTTATTACACAAGATGACATGAACTTAAAACTGTTGAGAATTCTTCCATCTGAATGGAAGACTCGTGCTTTGATCTGGAGGAACAAAGAAGAAATAGAGACCACCAGTTTGGATGACTTATACAACAACTTAAAGATATATGAACCTGAAATTACAGGATCATCAAATACAAGTCAAAATCCATAAAATGTGGCTTTTGTGTCCTCCAATAGCACTAACAGCAATAGCAGCACAAATAAAGCAGATAACACTGCTTATGGAGTTAGTGCTGCTCATACTCAAAGTAATCCTACATCTGGAGATAAACTTAGTGATGTTGTGATCTATGCTTTCCTAGCTAGTCAGCTCAATTCTCCTCAACTTGCACAAGAGGATCTAGAACAAATTGATCTTGATGACCTAGAAGAAATGGATTTACAAAGGGAAATGACCGTGCTGACAATTAGAGCTAGGAGATTCATCAAGAGGACAAGAAGGAAGCTGGATGTAAATGGTCAGAGAGTTGGATTTGACAAGTCTAAAGTGGAGTGATATAATTGTCATAAAAATGGTCACTTCGCAAGAGAATGTAGAGCTCCTAGAAATTAGGAAAATAGAGGAAGAGAGAATAGTAAAAGAACTGTGACAGTGGAAACACCCACTGAAAATGCCTTGGTTGCTCAAGATGGAATTGGAGCTACCAAGATGAAGAAGAGCATCCTACAAATTATGCATTAATGGCACATACATCTTTAGGAAGTTCTTCCAGTTCAGATTCTGGTATATTCTTGTTCTAAATCATGTGTAAAAGCTTATGCTACTCTCAAAGAACAATATGATAGTTTGTCTTCTGATTACAAAAAGTCTTAGTTTAATTTAGTATCTTATAAAGCAGGTTTAGAATCAGTAGAAGCTAGACTGGCTCACTATAAGAAAAATGAGGTTGTATTTAAAGAGAGCATTAATGTTTTAAACCTTGAAGTTAAACTAATAGATAATGTTTTAGTTGAAAACAAAAAGAAATTGGAAAAAGAGATAGATGAGTTAAAACTAACATTAGAGAAGTTTCAAAATTCATCTAAATCTTTGAACAATTTGTTGGAAAGTCAAGTTAGTGTCAAGTTTAAAACTAGACTAGGATATAATGCAGCTTCTTCTACTGCAGCTTCTCCTGCAGTAGAAAGCTTTGTGAATTCATCTGAGATGTTAGAAAATCAGGAGAATAATAAGTCCAAATCTGATAAGGGATATCATGTAGTTCCCCCACCTTTTACAGGGAACTTCATTCCCTTCAAACCTAATCTAACGTTTATGGATGAAATAGTTGAAAGTGAGAATATGGATGTTATTACTATTGTTACACCTAGTAATGGTAAGAAAGTTGAGTCAAATCATGAGTCTGGTGATGTAAAAACTAATGGTGATGCAGTAGAACCTAAAACTGTTAGGAAGAACAGCTTTAGACCTCTAGTCATTGAGGATTGGAATTCTAATGATGAAAGTAAGGTAGAAATTATACCTAAGGATAAAACTGTTAGTTCTAGCATTGAAAAGTTAAAATTTGTTAACTCTGCTAGGGAAATAGTAGAGAAGGTAGAAACATCTAAACAAAACATACACTATATATTCATCAATGTAGGAATTGGGTTCAAACTTTCCCCAGCCCCTTATCATCAATGGACTCCTAAACAAAATAAACACTATCCTAGAGGGAACCAAAGAAACTGGAAAAATCTTATGTCCCAAAGACTAGGAAGTGACTTTAAAATGATTAATAAAGCTTGTTTTGTTTGTGGTAGTTTTGAGCATCTTCATTATGTGTGTGATAAAAAGGTTATAAGACCAATGTGGAACAACTCAAGTAAGGTGAATCACAATAACTTTGCTAATAAAATGACTTACCTTAACCCTAATAGAAGATTTGTTCCACAAACAGTATTAACCAGGTCTGGTAAAATTAATACTGCTGGTGCAAGTGTTAATACTGTTGTCAGACCAGTTAAGACTGTTGGCTCAAAAACAACTATGAGTCATCCTATACCAATATCAAAGGCTTACAAATAGGGATATTTACAAGTCACAAAGCCATTTAACAAGTATTCAGCAAACAAAAATAGTATTTTCAATAAAAAGGTTAATACTGTCAGGGTAAAAGATACTACTGCTAGGGATAGAGCAGTAGTAAGTGAAAATAAGGGAAAAGGGGTTAATGCTGTTAAGGCCTCAGCATGCTGGGTTTGGAAAGCCAAAAACAGTAGTGCATCAAATACTTTCAAGAAATATTCTTACATTGATGCACGAGGCAGATCCAAGTCTATAATGGCTTGGATCCCCAAAAGAGTCTAATTCTCTTATTTTATG
Source organism: Tanacetum coccineum (assembly GCA_026074375.1). NCBI lineage: Eukaryota > Viridiplantae > Streptophyta > Magnoliopsida > Asterales > Asteraceae > Tanacetum > Tanacetum coccineum. The sequence goes on from BQNB010049248.1 coordinate 18,234, forward strand.
TGCAGGGCAACCCACAGCAGAAGGAGTACAAGGAAAAAGGAGTTATTGACAATGGTTGCTCAAGGCACATGACTGGAAACAAATGCTATCTTACTGAATATGAAGATTATGATGGTGGTTTTGTTTCCTTTGGAGATGGTAAAGGTAGAATTTCTGGAAAAGGTAAAATCAAAACAGGAACATTAGATTTTGATAATGTGTACTTTTGTAAGGAGCTTAAGTATAACTTGTTTAGTGTGTCACAAATAACAATGTTCTTTTTACTAACACTGAATGTCTAGTCTTGTCTTCTGACTTTAAGCTACTTGATGAAAGTCAAGTCTTGCTGAGAGTTCCAAGAAAGGATAACATTTACAGTATTGACCTAAAGAGTGTTGTTCCCACTAAAGGCTTAACTTGCCTCTTTGCTAAGGCCACAATTAATGAATCTAATTTATGTCATAGGAGGCTTGGTTAAATAAACTTTAAATACATGAACAAACTTATGAGAGGAAACATTGTTAGAGGTTTACCTTTAAAGTTTTTTAAAAATGACCACTCTTGTGTTGCTTGTCAAAAAGGAAAGCAACACAAAGCCTCTTGTAAGGCCAAACTTGTGAACTCAACCAATAAACCCTTACATTTGCTTCATATGGACCTATTTGGTCCTACAAATGTTAAGAGCTTAATGTAAAAGTCTTATTGCCTAGTTGTCACTGACGACTTTAGTAGATTTTCTTGGGTATTCTTTTTGCCCACTAAGGATGAGACCAGTGGGATATTAAAGACCTTCATAATAGAAATAGAAAATCAACTAGACCATAAAATAAAAGTTATCAGATGTGACAATGGAACCGAGTTCAAAAATAGTGTAATGAATAAGTTCTGTGAAATGAAGGGTATTAAAAGGGAATTCAGTGTTGCTATGGGACTCCTCTGCAGAATGGTAGTTGCTGGAGAGGAGGATAGAAACACTGATAGATGCTGCAAAGAAACTTGTTAGTTGACTCTATGTTTCCAACCACCTTTTGGGTGAAAGCAGTTAATACTGTTGCTATGTGCTAAATTGGCGTCTTTGTCATTAAGGCCTTAATACAAGATACCTTTATGAATTTATTATGCAAGAACCCCATTGTAGGACTTCATGAAATTTTGGGTGCTCCTAGTTACCATCTTATATAATCAGGGATAATCTAGTCAGTTTGATAGAAGTGATGAGGATTTTTTGTTGGGTACTCTTTAGGTTAGCAGCGCCACATAAGAGTATTTAACAAGAAGGCCAGGATAGTTGAGAGACATGAAACATTAGATTTTCTTGAATAATACACCTAATGTTGACAGGAAAATAGACCAGGGACTGGATTTTTGGATGTTGATTATTTGACAATATCTCATGAAACTATGGCCAGTATTTGCAGGAAATCAAACTTGGTATTGGCAGGAACTAGAGATTACATTGTTACAGGTCAAGCTGAGAAGAAGACAGAACCTGAACAAGAATACATCCTAATACCTATCTGCACAACTGATCCATTAATCTCTTAAGATCTAAGGTCAAGGAAGACGAGTTGAAGGAGAATGACTACTGAAATGGATGAAAATGGAGCTTCAGATAAAGATGGGAAGGATGATCAAGCCACAAGAAGTGAGTTTTTGAAGGCCACTTTCAAACCAAGAAAAGTCTGAAATACATCCTAACAACACTAATAGTATTAATACTGTTAGTACACCTGTTAGTGCTGCTGGACCATCTTTTACTAATGATGATCCATCATCACTAGTTAATGTTGCTGAAGCTTCTAATGCATTTGAGGAACATCTATTTGAAAGATTTTCTCCTTTCAAAAATGCATTTACACTTCCACCTATTTCAAATGTAACTTCAATGGATGATACTGGAATTCTTGGTAATGCTTATAATGATGAAGATATGGGTAAACAGGTTGACCCCAACAACTTAGAAACAACCATGAATGTTAGTCCTATTCCCACAACTAGAATTGACAAGGATCATCCTAAAGACTAGGTAATTGGAGACTTTAATTCAGCTATTCAAACAAGGAGAATGACTAAGGTTTCTGATGAACATGCTATGTAGGTACATTAATAAGACAGAGGAGATCAAATATTAAATATTATCAGAACTGCTAATTTGCACTCTCGATGTGTCACAAAACCACTTTAGCAAGTGACACGTCGATTGATTTTCAAATCGATTTTCTATATCAATCGGTGAGATAGTAACTCACTGGTTCACTCTTATCGTGCTGTCTGCTTTGAGACGTTCCGATAATGAGAACATGCTGAGTACGATGAATCTAATACTTATGTGTTAGAAAGATTCAATACTACAGCTGGAAATCCTGTCAAGAAGATTCTTCTTAAATTGAATCTATCTGATCACAGGTCGATCCTCACGGATTTGAAGGTTACTCCAACCAAACCTAGGCGAATGACAAATCCATATTCGTCCCCCCGCTTTATTGCTAACTGTTTTTATGCAGACTATTTAAAGATGGTGGTGGAGGAAACATAAGGACTTCATGAAAGGCTCAAATACATATTTCAAGACTTCCGCTACTCTGATAACGAACGTCTTTCTCGAAGTGACGAAGTATTATAGTTAACGAATCTCAAGAAAGACGTAGCATTAAAGTTTTTCAAGACAACCATTCAAGAAAGGTATGAGCATGTTGGTTCAGAAATCACAAATCCACAAGATGGCAAAGTTTCAAGATGGCGAAGAGATTGTGCTTGGTTGATGATCTCAAGATGCTCAAGATCACAATGTCAAATACAAGTTCAAGGAACAAGCTCAATCCAGAAATCAATGATCACTACAACATACTCACAGGAGAATGTCAAAAGGACGAGCTAAAGACTAAAGACAAAGCATTGTATGCTAGGCTTAAAGTTTTGTAAAATGGAGTGACCTCCCTTAGGGGGAGATTGTTGGAAACACAAAAAGTGTCGGTCACTTCCAAGTTGTAATAGGTCTTAGCTCGTAGATTGTGTCATGTTAAGTATAGAAGCTAATCCGGCCCAAGGCCCATGGGAAGCCCATCATCGCCCATGGGCCGGCCATCATGTAACTATATAAGCCCTCTCCTAGCCTTGGAGAGGGGCTGGTTGTTTCATTTTTTCCATTTTCCACATAGTAATAACACTTCATCCATTCCATATACTTTCTCTCACTAAACATCACAACCTACATCTCTCTCTCTTGTTCTTGGTAGATCATTAGATTACATGTTTCTTCACTCCTATACTAGAACTACACATTGTCCTCAATGTTGGATTGCCACCCCCATACTAAAGTCAAAGCATAATCCTAATATAACGGGATCTCTACGTAAATCTAAAGCCGTTTATTAATTATGCTAGTAGAGAAACGTTAGTTAATAAGATCTAAGATATCAGATTCCCATATATAAGCATGCTAAGGATTGAAGATCGATTGAACGATGGACAAAACCGCGGCCACCAGAGTCTTCATAATCTGAGGAAATCCTAAACATAAAACACAATCCACGAAACATGAGAAAGGAAGAGGCGAGCCTCCTCACATCACACTTATTAGAAAAAGAAGATAGAAACACGGGTTGCCTCCCAAGAAGTGCTTGTTTTTGTGCGAGTCTCTAGCTTGACTCTCCCCAAATTTCTTTGTCCTTGGGGCAGAAACAGAAGAACGGAAAATTCTTCATTGGACCTTCCTTTAAAATATTTGGATGAACATTAATGATCTTGAAAGTTTCATAGGTTTGATGAGATAATTCCAAGGTGAGAGAGTGAACTCCTTTTGAAATGAGTATCCTAGGATTGAAAACCTTGTCTTCATTTCCGGATGAAAATGACAATAAAGTCTCAATCACAGTTAACTCGAAGAAGAACAGGAGTTCAAAATCATAAGAGATAGGTAGAAAAATATGTTCCTCAAGAATTAATTCCTTATCTTTTAAATCCGTATCTTTTGATTCATCATTGAAAATCTGAGTTCCTCCCAAAATAAGTATGCCTGGGTTGAACACCTTGTCCTCATTTCTGAAAGGACGTGATAATAGAGTAGCAATCTCAGATGACTCCTCAGGAAGAGTCGAGTCACTTGTGAGTAACTGAGGGGGTAAAACAGTTGATTCAACAATATTAGCTTCATCAACTAAGCTCTTTGTTTTAGAATCCTTGGTTTTATCATTTTCAGAATGAGTGTCATTATAAGAGTCACCATACAAAAGCTTTTGTTAGGTTTTAGAAGACTTTACAACTTACTGCTATTGGTTCAACATTAGTGCTGCTAGTGAAGATTTAGTGCTGCTGAGAAAGATTAAAGAAAATAGACTAAGTCTTTAGTACTGTTAGAGTATAGTTAGTACTGCCAGTACATTGTTAGTACTGCTAGTATAGTTAGTGCTGCTAGCATATAATAGTTAGTGCTGTTAGGAGATATGCATGAGTTAAATTAGGAATAGATATGCATTATCTCCTCACGCATTTTGTAAGCCCATTAGGGTTTCCTTGGTGTATAAAAGGAACCCTAGGCATAGTTAATAGAAATAGATCAATAGAGATCAATTAGCAATCATAGCTTGTAACCTAGTACGATTCAAGTTATAATACAAAGGTTGAGTTTGATAAAAGATCTTTTGTGTTTTTCTTAATACTGTTCTTCTTAGCATTGTTGATTAGTTTCCGCATAATCAATAGTGTTCAATCAGTGTTTCATTATTGTTGCTTTGGATTTATCTAAAGTAACAAACCATTTGCAAGCTAAAGGTTCAAGATCTATTCAGTAAGGGATCCAACAAGTGGTATCAGAGCTAGTGTAGGAAACTCTTATTAGATAGAAACTCTATTATTTAAAGCAAATTTACAATAAACAAGGCAAGATGACAGAACTAGACTCTCCTCCACCAACTATAAACAGCAATAAAATCCCTTATCATCAAGAAAGGGAGAAATATGATTTTTGGAATGCATAAGAATGGGGATAATATATTGCCACACAGATCATTACCTATGGGTTTTAATTGTCGATGGAGAGATCGCCAAGACGAGCTTGCACCGCAGCTTGGAGAAACAATCTGGTCATCCTGCTCCTAAGGACTGCCAAAAGGATTCAGGAAAGAGTTAAGTGCATATTGCTGGTAGCAATACTGATGGAATAATCTCCTTAAGTTCCATTAACTGTTCCAGATGCTTAATCTTCTGGGACTGCAATAAAATCATGGTTTGGAGGGAATGATAAATCCAAAAGAATAGCAGAGGGATGTTTCTAAAATATCTGTTTGAAAACTTACCACTGAACAAATGAAAGTGCTGGATAAGGCTTTATGATAGGTTCCAAAAACTCATAGGTTAATTGGAGGTTCATGCTGCTCCAGTATCAAGGGAAGATATCATTCAAAAGTTTCTAAGAAGTCTTCCTCTTCGCATGGATATTAGTCAAATTGCTTTAATCATGAGAAATAATCCAGACATAGACCAGACTGATATTGATGATCTCTACAACAACCTTAGGGTCTATGAAGATGAGATGAAAAGGTCTTCAAGTTCCACATCTAATTCTCAGAAACTTGGCTTTTTCTTTTTTGTGTATACAAGCAGCCAATAATGAAAGTTAGTACTGCCAGTCGGAAATTATGGATGTCTAATACTACTAAGGAAATAGTTCAACAAGTTAGGATTCATCTTACTTAGGTGTGATGAAGTAGTATGCTCTTTCTTTGCATAATAGACAACGAGTCCTCCACTTGATAATGAGGATTTGCAGCTGATTGATCAAGATGACTTGGAAGAATTGAATATTAGATGGCAAATAGGCATGTTAATTGTTAGGGTGCAGAGATTCATTCAGAAGACAAGAAGGAATTTGGATTTTAAAGGAAAACAACTTGTTACATATGATAAGTCAAAAGGTGATTATTCTTTTGAGTGCTGCACTGTCACAGGAATGGGCAACTTGCAAAGGAAATGCAAATCAGGAAGGAAACCATTGGAAAAATCTTTATGGTGATAATGGCAGGAGGATGCAAACAAACAATGAACTTCATTCAAGAGCACTGGTGCTCAGATGGTCTAGGACGGCTTTGATGGAGCATAATTTTGGATTGAACCGTTAATTATGATTTTATATGGTTCAACTACCTTCTCAGATATCCTGTTTCTTCTTACAAAGAGGTACAAAACTGTTTCTAAACAATGTCTTGAATCTTTTAAAACTCTTCAAAAGAACTTTGATAGTGAAAGAGAAAAACATAGCAGAGCCAGACTAGAAATTCAGGGTTATGAGTTAGCCTTAGAATCTCTAGAATCTAGAATTCTTGGACATGAAAAGAATGAACTGGCTTGGGGTGAAAAATATGAGTTTCAAAACTATGAGCTTAAGTGCAGAGAAGTAAAAATCGACAACCTTAAAATGGAACTAGAAAAAGTTGTTAAGGAAAGAGATGAGTTGAAAGTTAAGATAGAAAAATGGGAAGAATCATCCAAGGGTCTTAATAAAATACTCAACAGTCAAATGAGTGCTAAAGATAAAAATGGTTTAGGATATGGCACACAATTGGATGAAATGAGTAACAAATCTGAAACTGATAGTGAGATTAGTATGAGTGTTTTTGAGGTCAGATCAAGTGATGAAGAGATCACACCAGCAAATGATAGGTTCTCCAAAGCAGATGGGTATCATGTTGTTCCCCCTCCTATAACAGGGAACTTCCTAACCCCAAGAGCTGACATATCATTTGCAGGTTTAGATGAATATGCCATTAGAAAGAAAATCATTGAGTCAAAAACAACTGAGCTTAATACTGATACTAGTAAATCTAAAACTAGTGAGACTGTAGGTAAAACAAATGAAGTAAACATTGAAAAACCTAAGTCAGTCTATGAATCAGTTGTGCCTAAACCAAAGATTAACAGAGATAAAGTCACCAAGTAAGATGGAACTCAGATGATGAGGATGATGTGTCTGCTGTAAAAATAGTTAGTCCTGTTAAGACTAATGAGACTCAAACAGTTAGAAATCGAGTTGATAAAATTGGTCAAATTTCTCAGAAAGAAGGGATTGGATTTAAGAAAATAAAAGCTTGCTTTGTCTGTAAAAGTACTGACCATTTGATCAAACGAAATTTCCGAACTAGATTAAACTGTGGTCAATACTGGTCAAAGGGTGGTCAAACCAGTATGGGATAATGCTAAAAGGGTTAATCAACAAAAAATTTCAAATAATTTGAAATACCCTCAAGCAAGAAGGACTTTTGTCCCATCAGGAGTACTAACCAGGACAGGTTTGGTTAATCCTGTTAGGCCAAATGGGAAAAGAGCAGTACATACTGTTAGTACTGCTAGGCCTATTAGTACTGCTAGGCCTATTAGTACTGCTAGGCCTGTTAGTACTGCTAGGCCATTTGCCCTAAAAATAGCACAAACTGGTAGTGCTATTAGACCAATTTACCCAAGAATGGACAATGTAAGACCAAGAGCCTCATATTCACCAATCAAGAGGTCTTACTACACAAAACCAACTTTTAGACCCAAAAACTTAAAACAAGATGTTAAAACTTCTGGGGTTAAAAATATGACTACTGCTGGGACAAGAGCAGTAGTTAATACTGGTAAGGGTAAGATGGATAATGCTCTTAAGAAGTCAAGGTGGGTTTGGAGGCCCAAGGGAAATTACATGGATCATGAGTCCAAAGAAAAAGGATCTTTCATACTCAAAAAGTTTGAGTATGTTGACCCAAAAGGGATATCAAAGTCTATGATGACTTGGGTCCTTAAGAGATACTAATTTCTCTTACTTATTGTGCAAGGCAAATCAGCATGTTACTTTGTTATACAGTTTTTGAAATATTTTAGTTAGCAGATGGATTTTAGATGAGATGATGATTTGGGATTCATTCTATTCATTGGAATAAAGTTTGAGGGCTACATATGGTGTTGAGTTAGTTAGTGCTGCCAGTTTGGTTAATATTGCCAGGTCAACACTTAGTACTGCCCGACTTGGTTAGTGCTGCTCAAAAGCATTTAACTATGGTGTTGATGATTGGATTGGGTTAAAGATGCAATTTGGATTGGATTTGAGGGTACTATATGGAAATTCACAAGTTAGTACTGTCAGGCAAATTTGGTGCTGCCAGGCAAAAGTTTGTGTTGTTTGTTACCGTTACTACTGTTAGTGAGCATACCAGACTATCATTAATTAATTCTAACCGTTGAGATATTTCCGCCAACAAGTTGCTTATAGGGGTCTATAGATTGAAAATTCTTGATCCTTCCTTCTATAACACTCTTTTTCTCAGATAAGGATTCAAGTTTATTCAGTCGGTCATATCAAACCCTAAAGCATATCTCTATAAAATCTTAATTCCGTTTACCAATCACTCATACTCTCCCAATCGATCATATCCCACATCTTAATCCATCTATTACAAGTTTCTATGGCGAATTTGGAGTTTGTCGATCAACATAACATGGTCGCGTGCTTAGAGAAGACAGAGGGAAACTCCGATTTTCATGAGATAGTGGACTTTCTTGCTTCCAGTTCGATTCATCATGCTCTCACTATAAGTCCACCTATCTATACTTCCTACATTGAACAGTTTTGGAACACTGCCAGTTCCCAAACAGTCAATGATGTGAAGCAGATTAATGCTACTGTTGATAACAAGGCAGTAGTAGTAACAGAGGCATCAATGAGAAGTTCTCTTCTTTTTAATGATGCTGATGGTACTGCTTGCCTAACAAATGAAGCTATTTTTCAAAACCTTGCATTGATGGGTTATGAGGGTGATTTTAATAAACTAACTTTTCAAAAAACTCTCTTTTCTCCTCAATGGAAGTTTCTGATACATACCATTTTACATTATTTAAGCTCAAAATCTACCAGCTAGAATGAGTTTTCCACAGATATTGCTTCAGCTGTTATATGTTTGGCAACAAATCAAAAGTTTAACTTTTCTAAACTTATTTTTGATGGTATGTTGAGGAACTTGGATAATACTAAAAAGAAATTTCTTATGTATCTAAGGTTTTTAATGGTGTTTTAAATAATCAAATTGAGCTTGGTGAGCCTTTTAATGATGTTTATCCTACACTAGCTCACCATCTGAAAGTTTTCACAAATATGTCTAGGAAAGGACTAAAAATTTTAGGGAAAATAACACCTCTATTTCTCAACATGTTGACACATGTAGTAGAGGGTGAAGGTTTAGGAGAACCCACTAAACCTCAACCCACACCCTCTCTTACTCAACCTAGTACAGGAGCACAACCCCCTGAAACATCATCTAGCCATGCCACTACCCACGACTCTAGAGACCCTTTAGAGGGAACTAATGGGAATGAGGGGAATCGGTTAGGGACACCTAATGATAGTACTTTTCAGGTGTTGGTCACACATCTGGACAGAGCTGAGGGTGGCTCTGAACCTTCTGAATTATTCTGTTTTAAATGTATAACATTGTCCAACAGGGTTCTTGCCTTGGAGTCTATTAAGGATGCACAAGCTGCAGAGATCAGTGCATTGAAATCTAGAATCAAGAAGTTGGAAAAGAAGTGCAAGCCAAGCATCTCACACCACAGGGCATGGTTAAAGAGTGTGAACAGATTATCCATGAAGAAGAGATTTGGAAAGAAGGAGTCTGTATCCAAACAGGGGAGGAAAAAGTCCAAACCTGAATCAACTTTGGATGACAGTACTGTCTTTGATGATCAAGATGCAGATCATGGTATGGAGTACATGGAAACTGAGGAAGCTGTGGATGAGGGGAGGCAAAGTGGTGAAACTAAGGAGGTTAAGTTGACTGATGATACAAAAGTTGTTGAAGACAAGAGCAGTGGTGATAAAGGAGGAAATGCTGAAGAACTAGTTAGTACTGCTAGACCAGAAGTTAGTACTGCTAGACCAGATATTGATGCTGCTAGGCAAGAAGATAGTGCTGTTGAGCCTAGAACTCCTCCTACAACAACAAGTATATTTGATGATGAAGATATCACCATGGCTCAAACATTGATTAAGATAAAGGAAGAAAAAGCTAAGGAAAAAGGAGTGTCAATTAAAGATGTTGATGATTCTTCAAGACCTGCAAGATCTATTCTCACATTGAAGCCACTTCCAATAATAGATCCTAAAGACAAAGGTAAAGGGGTCTTGAAGGAGTCACCAGTAAAGAAAGTCAAGAGAAGTGATCTGGATGCAGCTCAGATTGCTAAAGATGCTAAAATAGCAAGACTGGTACATGAAAAGGAGCTAGCAGAGATGGAAAGGCAAAGAGAAGGAAGATGAGACATGATCAAGCATCTGTGGACTAACATTGGCAAGTTTATTATGATGAAGTTTCAAAGCTAAGATGAATGATAGTGAGAGTTAGATGCTAGACTACAAAATGGTAAGAGAGAGAGAGAGTTGTACACAATTGAAGAAAGTCAAAAGCTTATTAGCAGAATTTTTTGATAAGGAGGAAAGAAGTTACTTGCTAAGAAAGGAGTGTGCTGTTAGGGGATACAAAACCTCCAACAAGAACACAACTAAGGAGTCTAATGATGACCTATCTTAAACATACAGGTAAATATAGACATAATCAGTTGAACAAAAAGACATTTGAAGAGATTCAGGCCCTATACATCAAGGAACAAGAAAGAGATGCAGATTTTGTGCCTATTGGGTCTGAGAGAGATGAAAAGATGATTGATAAGATGAACAAGAAAGCAACTGGTATGGATGAGGAAAAGGTTCCTGAAGAACCTGAAAGCACTAAGGTTGAAGTTAAACACGAAGGACGTGACAAGAACATCAAGAAAAGATCAGGTAGGAGACTAAAGATGAAAGCTACAATGAAGTCTAAAAGGCAAAAGAATGATTACGATCTTGAAGAAGAAGAACAACTAAGAGCTTCTCTAAAGATAGTTCCTGATGAAGAAAAAGAGATTAATTATGAAGTTTTGGGCACGAGGTATCCAATTGTTAACTAGGAATCTGCATTTTATCATACTGATAGATATGGAGTACCTCATGACTATTATAGAGTGTTTAGAGCTAATGGAAGTTCAAGATATATCAAGACTTTCACTGAAATGGTTTCAAGATTTGATAGATTGGACTTCATTGAGCTACATAGTTTAGTGATGCAGAGATTTTCAACAACAACTCCTGAAGGAATTGATTTAGTTCTCTAGGGAGACTTAAGGATTATGTTTGAAGAAACTGCCGATGATGATATTTGGAAGAATCAATAGAAATGGATTATTAAGAGTTGGACTTTCTATGAAAACTGTGGAGTTCATATCTTGGCATTAGAAGATGGTATTGAAATTCACCATGCTTTGCAGTAAGTAAGGTATCAACTTATAGGGAACAAACTCTTGATGAGGTGATGGAGTTAAGATTGAATGCTGAATCTGAAGATGAAGCTGTTTTTGATCTGCTTAGATTTATTCAAAATGCAAATTTAATGAGTTTGGGGGCCAAGATAGGAGTGAGAAGGATCTTTGAGTGTTGGTTTTCTAACCATATAACAAATGGTCATCATTTCACATGTCTAACAGACATCAAGAACTGGCTAGTCCAAAAGCAAACGGATTTTGGTAAAGACTTCTCAACAAATCGTTTATAGAATTGATAGTTTGCTAGAAAACTATATGGTTTCTCAACTCACCATACTTACAGTAAGGTTGGTAGTCAAAGCTAATGACTCTTGTAAAGACATATTAAATCCATGATAGTTGGTAGTTTTTAAAAAACTATAGGTTATCAGTACACCATGTTTTAGCGATGAAGCATTGGCTATTCCGGGAGCAAAGGGCTACTGGTAAAAGAAATTCAAATCTGTTATTGCTGGTAGTATTTACCAAAAACTACATAGCAATTAGTTGGATTTTTGCTGTGTTGCTGGGAAAATGACTGGAAAGCTAATCAAAGTTGAAGTTTAAAGGTTGTAAAAGTGTTTGGATACATTTCCTCCTGGTGTTCAGAAGCTTCAAGATGAAGTATATGAAGGTTGACAATGTAAACATCAACATGTTTAGGGAGGGATTGTTGGGTTTTTAGAAGACTTTACAACTTACTGCTGCTGGTTCAACATTGGTGCTGCTAGTGAAGATTTAGTGCTGCTGAGAAATATTAAAGAAAATAGTCTAAGTCTTTAGTACTGTTAATGTATAGTTAGTACTGCAGTACTTGTTAGGACGGCTAGTTAGTTAGTGCTTGTTAGTGTATTAGTTAATTCTGGTAGAACAGAATTCTAGTTAGAGTTAGAGATATGCATGAGATATCTTAAGAAAAGATATACATGATCTCTATACGCATTTTGTAAGCCCATTAGGGTTTCCTTGGTGTATAAAATGAACCATATGCATAGTTAATAGATATAGATCAATAGAGATCAATTAGCAATCATAGCTTGTAACCTAGTACGATTCAAGTTATAATATAAAGTATGAGTTTGATAGAAGATCTCTTGTTTATACTTAATACTGTTCTTCTTAGCATTGTTGATTAGTTTCCGCATAATCAATAGTGTTCAATGAGTGTTTCATTATTGTTGCTTTGGATTTATCTAAAGTAACAAACCCTTTACAAGCTAAAGGTTCAAGATCTATTCAGTAATGGATCCAACAAGTGGTATCAAAGCCTGTGTGGAAACTCTGAATAAGAAGAACTCCATTCTTTGAAGCAGATTTACAATCAAACCAGTAAGATAGCAGAACAAGACTCTCCTCCACCAACCATAACAGCAATGAAAATCCCTATCATCAAGATGGGAGAATATGATATTTGGAGCATGAGAATGCGACAATATATCTGTCACACAGATCATAACCTACGGGATATAATTGTCGATTGTGATCTCCAAGAAGAGGCTGCATCAGCAAGAGAACAATCCAGTCCTCCTGCTCCTAAGACTGCCAAACAACTGACTGCCAAAAGGAATCAGGAAAGAGTTAAGAGCATCTTACTGTTAGCAATACCTGATGAATATCTCCTTAAGTTTCATAATGTTCCAGATGCTAAATCTCTCTGAGCTGCAATTAAATCAAGGTTTGGAGGAAATGATGAATCCAAAAAGATGCAAAGGAATGTTTTAAAATATCAGTTTGAAAACTTTACCACTGCACCAAGTGAAAGTCTAGATAAGGCTTATGATAGGTTCCAAAAACTCATAAGTCAATTGGAAGTTCATGCTGCTCCGGTATCAAGGGAAGATATCAATCAAAAGTTTCTAAGAAGTCTTCCTCCTTCATGGAGCCAAATTGCTTTAATCATGAGAAATAAGCCAGACATAGACCAGACTGATATTGATGATCTCTACAACAACCTTGGGGTCTATGAAGATGAGATGAAAAGGTCTTCAAGTTCCACATCTAATTCTCAGAACTTGGCTTTTCTTTCTTATGAGAATACTAGCAGCACTAACGAAGTTAGTACTGGTAGTAGAAATTTTGGAGTTAATACTGCTGGAGGAACTAATTCATTAAGTCAGGTTTCATCTACTCCATGTGCTGATGAAGTAGTGTGCTCTTTCTTTGCACAACAGATAACCAGTCCTCCACTTGATAATGAGGATTTGTAGCAGATTGATCAAGATGACTTAGAAGAATTGGATATTAGATGGCAAGTAGCCATGTTGACTGTTAGGGTGCAGAGATTCATCATGAAGACAGGAAGGAACTTGGATTTCAAAGGAAAACAACCTGTTACCTTTGATAAGTCACAAGTTGAGTGCTACAACTGTCACAGGAAAGGGCACTTTGCTAAGGAATGTAAATCAAGATGGAACCAAGGGAAAAGATCTTATGGTGATAATGGCAAGAGGAATGCAACTACAAATGAACCATCATCACAAGCACTGGTAGCTCAAGATGGTCTAGGAGGCTATGACTGGAGCAATGATATCAAAGAAACACTAGCCTCAATGGCGATGGAAGCCAAGGTTCTAGAAGTGTTATTACAAGACCTGTCGTCTTTTCTTCCGTGTATTTTTATTTCCGTATTTTAATTTGTAAAATGTTTAATTATTAATGTAATGTTTTAAAAAAAAAATTTGTTCGGTGTCCTCTGCGGTTACCACTACATGTGTTTGGTCACTGTGTGGTCTAAGAGAGAGAAACTGAGTTGGCGCTGACGTGACGATGTCCTATGCGGTCACCACTACATTTAGTCATGATCTAAGACTGAATTAATTAAAAATAAAAAGAACACAAATTAATTGAAAATAAAAAGAGGGAGCTACTAAATACACCAAAAGTGTAGTTGGTCAATGCCAAGAAAACTGTGCTAGGTACTTATTATATATTTAATAATATAAAAAAGTAAAAAGATGGTATAGCTTTCCTAAATACAAATTCATCTACTTTACTATCTTTTCAATAAATTTTACAGTCAAGTTTTTTCTCACTCACAATCATGGTTCTAAAAGGCTCGCAAAGTCCTCGCAAAGGCCACGCAAAGGCGCGAGGCGTGACCTTCACGCCACGCAATAGACCAAGGCTTGGGCTTAAAGCTTGACGTGAGATGGGGAGTGAAAAAATGTGATAAGACGCGATAAAACGTGATGCGTGGAGGCTTTTTTAAATTCAATTTCGATAAAAATCGTATTTTTATATAGAAATGAAAAAGATTACATGCAAAGATAGTTTCTTGACTTTATTCCTTATGTATGACACTTTTTGTAAACTCAATATATTTGTAATATGATATAAATATATAAATTTATAAATATTTTCATATTTTGTGCCGCCTTAAGTCACGCCTTAAAAACGCCATGGCTCGCAAAGGCGTGAGGCTTGGCCATGCCGCCACGCCACGCCTCACGCTATTTATAACCTTGCTCACAATTACTCAGAGGCGGAGCCAAGGCATATGGAGGTGGTTCCCATGGAGGAGGCTGTCAAAATGGCAAACAATCTGATGGATCAAAAAATCCATACTTTGGCTGAGTGTCAGATTGAAAACAAAAGGAAGCAAGATGATAACTTCAGAGACAATCAAAACCAACAACAACAAAACAAGAGGCAAAACATTGGTAGGGATTACACTGCTGGGCCTAGTGAGAAAAGGGAGTATGATGGAACACTGCCAAAATGTTCCAAATGCAACTACCATCATAATGGTCTGTGTGCACTGAAGTGCCACAAGTGCAACAAGGTTGGCCACCTGGCCCGGGATTGTAGGAGTTCTGGCAATGCTAACACTGGTAACAACCAGAGAGCCACTAGGGCTAATCAGAAGGGTACCGGTTGTTATGAATGTGGTGCTCAGGGGCATTTTAAGAGAGAATGCCCAAAACTGAAGAACAAAAACCGTGGTAATCAAGGTGGGAATGGCAATGCTCCAGCAAAAGTGTATGTGGTGGGCAATGCGGGGACAAACCCGTACTCCAATATCGTTACGTGTACGTTCTTTCTAAACAACTGATATGCTTCTATCTTATTTGATACTGGTGCCGATAGGAGTTTTGTGTCTGCTACATTTAGCTCCCTAATTGATATCACACCAACTACATTAGATCATTATTATGATGTTGAACTAGCCGACGGGAAAATAATTGGGATAAACACTATCATTCAGGGTTGTACATTAATATTCTTAAATCATCCATTCAACATCGACTTAATGCCCGTAGAACTTGGTAGTTTCAACGTCATAATTGGTATGGATTGGTTGGCAAAGTATCATGCCGTCATTGTTTGTGATGAGAAACTCGTTCGTATTCCCTAGGGAAATGAAACCTTAATTGTTCGTGGTGACGGAAGCAACTAGGGAAACGAGACTCATTTAAAAATCATCTCGTGCACTAAAATACAGAAGTACATGCTAAAAGGATGTCATGTATAACACCCTGTGTTTTAGGGTCATTGACGTCGTCAATAAATCTACTATTTGTTTTTTGGTGTTGTACGCGTTTGCTTTTAATTTCATGTATTAAGTAAAATCGCGTAAGCTAAAAGCAATCATTCAATGTAAACGGGCATTAAACAATTAAATGTTTACATCAAGCAAGGGTTAAGTAATTATTTTGAGAGTAATTATTAACATTGTTCATTTATTTTTTATTTGGTTACGTAAATTTATTACGTTTCGCGATAAAGTACGTTTAGGCATTCCCGGAACCACAAAAATATTTCTACGCTTCAACAAATACCCACAATTGTACCCAATACCCAAAGTTTCATTAAAATTTACCCAAGTTAATATTATTGTTCACTTTGTTCATAAGAAAAATAAAACAATACATGAATCATGTACAAAATAACCTCTTTATGTAATAGCTACAACTAGTAACTTACATATATGATACTAAATACTAAGTTAATAGCAAAAAGCTTCTAGAAACCCTTTCCCCCCTCCTATCCCACGGCAACAACAACATTTGGAGACATAGAGCACACAAAATATACAACTTGGTCTTGTACTTCATATTTTCATTAAAAACCTAGCTAGTTATGTTTCCATGTTGACCATAAACTTCCTTAAGACCCTCTCATGTGTTCCAAGACTACTATTCTACTTTTGACCACCTTGTATCATATATACATGCATACACTAGGAAGTAACATTCATTCACAACAAAACACTTAGCAAAAGATCAAAACACTCTCCCTCCCCTCTCTTATAAGCCCACGGCTCAAACATCCCCTTTATAATAATCCATACAAAATTTTCTACAACCTATACAAGCCATCACACATCATTCCTAAGATATACTAAGGTATTTGCAAGCCTTGGTTAACCATTTACAAGTGTTGAAGCAATAAATCAAGATTAGGGTTTATTTGGAAAACTAGGGTTTCATATTGTGCAAGCTTTGGTTTTGAGACTAAACAAGGGTTTAGCACTTATTTCTCATTATCATCATTCATCATAAGGTCATCTAAAAACCTTTATCTTTTCATTTCATGAGTTTATATGTATATGATGTTCTATATAGTAAAATCACCATTTAGGACTTTTGAACATGTAAAAGGGATTTTTACTTGTGATTATGCTTTTGTACACTTTTTCATATGATATTAGGTTGGTAATATCATGATATAATGGGGTTATAAGTGTTGTAACATGTTGGTTAAGTGTAAACATGTATATGTACAAATTAGGGTTTTAAGGTTTACTTAAGAAAGTTGTGATTAAAAGTATCATTATGGACTTGTTAACTTGGATATTTGGACAAGATATGAACTAATGGACTTTAATATATGTAAGACATATGACATATGTAGTTATAAAAGGCTTGTGGTAATTATTAAGTTGAAAAGTATAGAAAGTAAGTTATAAAAACAAAGTTATACAAATAAACTCAAAAAGACATTTAGGGGCTGTTTTGGTTCGTGTCCTATGACAGCCATATTATGAACTATAAAGATAGTACACTTCACGACGATTCCAAATATGTAAAGAACGCGAAAAACGGATTAATAACGAAAAAGATACGATAAAAATACGATTTACGTTAATTAAACGGGTTTATAAAATAACTTTTATAAAAATTATACAAAACAGAAAGTTTGATGTTTTTAACAGATTATACACATTTCTAGGATTCCAAAATGATAAGAATCATAATTTTTCGACTAAAAACGAAGAAGTTACGGATTACGCGAGTTTACGACAATAAATACTTTTATAAAACTATTTTTATAAAAGTTACTATTCATGACAGAAACATATATTTTTGTAAACCTCCTAAATAAATAGAACTTTCAATTACGAGAACGTGCTCGAAAGAATCGCTAAAAACGGAGCTATAACGAATAAAATACGACGTTTACGGGTTTTACGATAACTAAAACTATAAAAATAACTTTATAACTGGTGTGAACAGTAAAAAGTACTGTTCATCAGGGGACTAAAAATATGAAAATGTCAAATATTGATAACTCGTCTTAATACGAAAACGTGGACATAAGAAACGCAAGAAACGGACTTGAAACGCGAAAGTTACGCCAGTTTTACTACAACGGAAATTATAAACGTTTTAACTTATTAAACACAATTTTACCAAAACAATTAGATGGTGATTAGCTATATAGAATGATATATGGTAGTAGTTACCCATGTCGATTAAGTATACGACCTTAAATTAAATAGGTTGCATCTGACGATTTACGTGACGCATTATCTGTGATATACTTGACATACGCTCACTCAAGGTGAGTTCATAGCCCCATGTTTTACATGATTTGTTTTATAAGTTTTTGGGGTGAGAAACATGAAATGTTTTACAATTGGACACAAGTGGTTAAGTTTTACATTATGATTACGTGTTGCCTAAGTAGCGATAACCCTAGTTGAGCCCATTATCATGAACTGTCAGTTACTGGATTGTGAGCGCGAATGTTATGAATAGATCTATTGGGATTGACATCCCCGTTCGGGTGATTAGCTATCACTGGGAAAACGAACGTATACCATGTCGAACATTGGATGTTTCGGGTTAGAACATCATCACGGGCAATGTAGGCCATTTATATGGTATTCATTTATGTCGAGCTTCAGTGTCATGAGCTTAGAGCAACGTAATTACATTTATATGATGTCTGCATCTGTTGCATTATCACGGGGGAAATCTTGTGGTCCTACAATATATGATTTATCAAACCTATGAATTCACCAACATTATTGTTGACGTTTTAAAGCAATGTTTTTTAGGAGATCAGTAAGCATAAGGTGCCAAGGATACATTGGTGATTTTGTTTGGGATGTCATGCTAAAGATATGGTTGCATTATGTTTGGGAAACTTATATGTTGTGAACAGGTATCTTTGTAATAATAACAAGAAACAAGTTAAAGCTTCAGGCTATTTGTATCAAATATTTGTTAAATCCCATGTATCAGTTTTAAAACGACTTTTTGGTCGTTCTATATATATCTTGTGTTATTGATCTGAGAAGTAACACGCCCCGGACCCTTATTCCGCTGCGACCCAAATATGGGGATGTTACAGATTGGTATCAAGAGCCAAGGTTATAGAGAACCAGGTCAAATGTTTTGCTGGGACTTTAACCCATTTTCAAACATCGAATTCATACAAGGGGTTTTACACGGGACCATTACATATGTACATACATTCTTGCATTTACACTACTTGTTGATTAGTTGGTTGGACTAGATGCATTCTAATTGTTTAATGTTATGTATAAATGTATATTACTATAAGAGTCTTATATTAAATACTAATTTAGCTATTTTGATTTTTAGATTCAGGTTCATGTCAAGATTGGATGAATCGGGGGTTGCCCTACACAGAGTTTCCAGCCCATTTGAGGGTTTATCAAATAAGATACCGAGAGCCGATGATCACGGAGTACCTTGAGTGCTGGGATTTCCAGGACCCTACGGTGGAGGGCCGCTCTTCAGGCCCCACCCTCCAGATTACGTGCATGGCCCTGAGGAGCCAGAGCAGGCACCACCTTCGCCAGAGTATGTTCAGGCCAGGGGGCAATGCTGATGATGAGATTGTGCTGAGGATCAGCCATATGTGAGGAAGCTCACCCATGCTCAGTCACTGACTATGTCCAGAGTCGTTCTGAGCGGACCGGAGGAGGATGACGATGAGGACCCCGAGGAGGATCCTGTCGATTATCCTGCCGATGGTGGAAATACGGCGATGACGAGGAGGGGTCTTCAGAGGATGTTGAGGATGATGATATAGACTCGAGGCGATGATGAGGAGGAGGCGGAGGGTAGCACCCAGCTCCCTGTCTACGATCTGTAGTTGGGTGATCTGTGTAGTATTTGATGCTGTATAACTGATGTGTTGCCCCAATTGCGGAGGAGGGCAAAGCGTTCGAGAACTGATGAGTCTGCTGGCACACCACCACAACACCCTACAATATCGTTGAAGCTTGGAATTTCTATTCCAGCTCAGTACTACCATTACTTATGGGTCTGATGCAGAGGTTGCTAGGACTTCTCGCTATATCTTCTCACAGCATCACCGCTCTCCCATGGTCTTCACCACTTCCACCAGATACTTCTCCACCACTCACCCCGATCTCATCGTCCATTACTACACTATCACCACCCTCACCTGTGTTTATCTCCTGCACACTCCTAGCCCCTTTCGTTCATTGGGCTATACGAGCTGTATTGATCCGTGAGAGCTGAGGGCGCATCTAATCCTTTCTCTACTATTACCCACCACCTTTATACTCTCCCCACCAGCATCAGATGCACCATATCAAGGATACTACCACCCCCCCCCCCCCACCCCCGTGCCATATCAGTTCCTACTTCATCACCACCATTGCTACTACTTGCTAGTCGTAGGGAGGACAGACCCGAGGTTACCTTACCACCTCGGAAGAGGTTAGGTATCGCTCTTGGTCCTAGATACGAAATAACGGATGTGAGCATGTGGATCCTCTTTATCATGTCCGAAAAACTGTTTGTTTTGAACAAGATTGATCAAACCATGCTTTAACTCAAAGTTAGCATTGATTTCGGGAATTACAATTGCATCCTCGTACCCCTCGGTGGGTGCTTGGAGCAATTGTGCCATAGTCCGGTTATCAGCCATCGGAACTAAGGGAGGATTAACAAAAGGTTCTTCTAAATGAAATGGTTGAACAACAGCCGGTTGGGCTTGTTGTTGACGGTTACGGTTGCGGGTTTGAGAACGAGTGCGCATGCACAAAGTAGAAAAAGAAAATTTAAACTAAATTTTTTTATTTTTTTATTTTTTTATTTTTTAAACAAACTAAATTAACGGATAACGAGAAGACAACTTAAACCAAATAATCAAATTTACTTCACGGTAGCTCTTAAAATTTTTACTTTTTAAGGTGAGCCGTATTTCGTAAATGACACAAATGACAAGTTTTTAAATCTTTGATTCGAGTTGGGAACTTACTAATGGATAATACCTCAATTGAAGGTATTATTTGTTGGTGTTCTTTTACCAACTTTGTTTATTTTATTTTTTATTTTGGACAATTTTTAAATTTTTTTTTTATATGATAATTATACTAAAAGAAAAGAAAAATATTTTTTACTTTTTATTTTATATATATATTTTTTATTTTTTAACAAAAACAAAACTTTCAAAAATGAAAGGGTCTTCAAATCACGATCAACAAACTTCAAACGAGAGAATCTTAATCACAAATCCCCGGCAACGACGCCAAAAATTGATTCGTCAGAATCTAATACACGTAAAAAAAAATATAATATATATAATACGATGGAAATTTACCAATTTACCCTTGATGACAAAGGTAAAAAGGGAAATCTACACAAATATATATAATATAATACGTATATTAACCGGGAAGTATGATTCCCGGGTCGTTATCCCCAACGACTTGCGAAATTGAATTCACGTTTGAAGCTCGGACAATGATTTGAATTGGAAACAATAAATGATTTGATAAACTACTCCTAACAATTAAAATTAACAACATCTAACAATTAAACATGAAGACAAATAACAGGAAATCAAAATTTAACTAAAAACGCAAAACGGGTCCACTAAACAGAGGTCAAAAACCCTAAATTACTAAAAATAAACCTAACTTAAAATTTTCTTTTTAAATGGACTCTATTTGACTAAAAAGTAAGTTTAAAGAAAACTAAAACAAAAACGGAGTTAAAATGAGGGTTAAAACACAAAAAAAACGAGAACGAGGACAAATCCCGTTCTTTAAAAAACAAAATTTTGTAAATTAGACCCTACGAAAGCAAAACTAATTTTCCTATGAACTTTATGATAAAAGAAAATTTTCTAAAAAATATTTTTAATTTTTTTGATTATTTTTCTATTTTTTATGATTTTTAAAGTTTTTAATGAAAATAAATGTTAAAAAATACTAAACGAACTATAAAAATTCTAGAGAAATTACAGAAAATAGCTTATACTAATTAAAACCTAGGAAAAATAAGCCCGAGATCACAGCTTGTTGTATAAGCTGTGAAATAAGCTGGAAGAACTTATTAGGCTTATTGGGCAAAAACGTGTATAAAGAATTATTTGAACAAGAGTCTTATGAAAAAGACCTAAGGGCACAGCAGTAGGGAGTGTGGTGTGTGTGTTTATAAAAGGGTTGAGGTGTTGAGGTCGGGGGTTCGAGCCTTGCTCACCCCCGATTTCCACTTCCTTTTTTTATTTTTAAAAACTTATAAAAGCAATATTGTTAAGCACTTAAAGATAAGCATTTTTAATAAAAGAAACTTTTTATAAAAAGCACTAAATAAGCTGTTAATTAAAATATATGATATAATATCATATGATGATATATGTGTGTGGTGTGTGGTGTGTTATAAAGGGTTGAGGTGTTGAGGTCGGGGGTTCGAGTCTTGCTCACCCCCGACTTCCACTTCCCCTTTTTTTAAAAAAAAAAACTTAAAGAACAAAAGTAGTAGTGGAACCTTTTTTTAACATCTTTAATAAAGCAACTTAAGCTGAAAATCAAAAATAAGCTCTTAAAGAGCTTACGAAACCTGCTGCCTCAGAAACAAGGTTTTTAAAAGCCTAAAAGCTACTTTTCACTTAAAAGCTTGCACACTACTCAAATTAAGCTCAATTTTGAAACTAAAAGCTGTCCTAGATAGCTTATGATACCTAGCAACCAAATTTGAAAAGATACCTAAGCTAAGAACACTATAGGCTAGCTTAATTTGATGATCTAAAAGGCTAACTCAGAAATAAGCACTAAAAGCTTAAAAACAACTTAAGCTAAAATGCTCAATAAGCTAAAACAGACCCTAAGCTTTTGGAATCTTATCAACCTACTAGCATTCTATGAATCCAAACCATAAAAACACCTCCTAAAAGCTAGAAAACTAAATTGAAAAGCTAAATATTAGTTACTACTGTTTTTGGTCTTTTTAAGGTTTTATTATGAAATTTAAAAGCTAAATACCCTATGAAATAAGCTAAAATGTGAAAAACAAACTTTAATCTACTTTAACCTATATCTAATCTAATAGCTAATTGAATTTTAGATTCTAAATCCTACAAACTCTAGCTTAAATGAAGCTGAAAAGACAGCAGTAGTAACTGCTGTTACTACTGCTGATGCAATTGGCCAAATGGTCAAAACAACAATGCAGGTGACTTTAATGGTTACTCCTGCACTAGACACTCCTATTGAGTGTCTAAGAACACCTAGCAAACAAAATCCAAGCCTAGGAAGGCTTGGATCAAATTTTAACAATCTAAGTAAAAAGGAAAAATCCCCTGGTGCAGGAACAAAGGTTTTGAGCTTAAACTTTTTAGATTATGACATCTAATTTGAGAAAACCACTTAACTACTGATTTTGATTGATAATGAAATTAACTCAAAGAGATTGCACAACTCATTTTGACTTTAAGGAGTCAAATCTCACTAATCCAAACACCCCTTTAACTAAAACAGTTTTCATTTTAGCTTATGAATTTGAAATCTAGCTATCTAAACTTGAATACCAGGTAACAAACAACTTATGACAGACCTTATAAGCTTAAACTAACAACTAGATAAGCCATAATTAAAGAGATTATAACTATGCTATGAATTTTTGAGCTTATGACAGATTTAAAGAGCAAATATGAGAAATCTAATATCTATTCTATAAAAATCAAAAACAGATAATGAAAGCTACTTAACAAGCATAAAAACATATAGATAAGCACAATTAAACTAATAATAAGCAGAAATAAGCAACTATTAAGCTAGTAATCTAAGACAGAAATGGAAATGAGAAACTTACATAAACCTTAGCTTAACAAAGGCAAAATTTGCTCAAAGAGCTTATCAACAGCTCTGGCTTATCATTGATAAGCCAGTAAAAGTCCTTGGAAGCTCATCCTTTACTAGCTTCCCTTCCATAAGCTTAAGAGTCTAAAGTATTAAACTGATTTTAAGGTTTAAGTGAATTAAAGACTGAATTGAGCTCAATTACAAGCTTATAGACTTGTGAGAGCTTATAAGAGCTTATTGGTCCGTACACTAT